>JAMXBB010000209.1:0-14124 GCA_024138015.1 Lumnitzera littorea | reverse complement strand
ATTATGCCTTCCAACAAGTGTTGTCTATGTGTTTAGCAATCAAGGAGTAACCAAACCTAAACAAAAATGGGGCTACCAATAATATTTGAGAATTACTNAGCCAAACCTAAACAAAAATGGGGCTACCAATAATATTTGAGAATTACTAGGACTTATACGTGTCTTTCTATTAAGTTATTGGGACCTTAGTCACCTAATTTAAACCATGATTATGCCTTGCAACAAGTGTTGTTTATGTGTTTAATAACCGAGGTACTCCTTTATTGTATTTTTACTTATTAATACCAATTTTGTATATCATATATTATATAGAGATTTTTTTAGCAAATTCTTGTAAAAATTTTCAAATTTGATTTTTCAAAATAACATTACAAACTTGGGGTATGGCTAAGAATCATACCTTCGTATAAAGTTTAGGGAAGTAAAGACATCATTTGCCATTTTTAAAATTAAAAATTTATCAAAATTTCGAGCGATGGTAATGGCAGCCAATTGGTGATTGATGATGGATGTGGTGGTGACTATTAGGGAGAAGATTAGGCGATGGTTATGTGTGTGCAAGAAAATTATGTTTAACTTTTGGTGATCTTTGGACCCTTTTAGTTTTTTTTTTTTTTTCCCTTGTAGATAGAATTAAGGTATTTTTGGAATAAATAATGATATGCTTATAAATTCATTAATCCCTCACATAAGACATCCGGATGAGTCAAACCCACCCCAAATTTGGCAAGTTACGGTTCCCAAATAGTGTAACCTAAACGACCAGTGCAAGCTGGTTGATGGGGTTACTCCATAGAACTGTTGGTTCATGGGGCGATTCTTAGACCTATGAACCATGAAGATTCAATTTTTTTTTTTATTCATTTTACATGTTATCTAATACAATTCTAACCTTCTTTAATATTTTTATAGAAACTAAATAATAGTAATTTTGTTCAATATATAGATGATTACATTAGAAGTTAATCACAAAAAGAAAAAAAAAATTTGTTTCATTGATGGAGGTTATAAATTACATGGTACACAAATATTCTACAAAAATAAAATTACATGTTACAATTCAAAAATTAGAAAAGTTTACAACACAGATTTATGGTAATGTTTGGAAAAACGTAAATGTTGGGGAAAGATTTTTCAAATTTTAAGATTACCCCGTAGGTAGCTATGTATCCATCAGCTAGAATCAAACCCTCGTAATTTAGTAATTTATTTTTTAAGAAACTTATAAGTGTGTTTGTAAATTTTAATATATAAAAAAAGATTAAGTTTACGTAATTAACCAAATTATTCGTATTGACAAAAACCTTAGAAAGTGCTCTAAGTTTTGCTTGTCTAGTATTTAAAAAAGCAGATAATATCTTAATTTAAAAAAAAATCAGTTTATTTTTTTTTTATAATTATGAATTTTTTTTTTCTAAGTATCAAATTTTTTAAAGTTTAAAGTTAAAACAGTTAATCACATTCACTTCGTTAGTGTTTAGGTGTAGATCTTACTATGCTTCTACCCGATGTATTGAAATGGTTGAAATATTCATCGTCTTAGCTAGATGTCCCACATGATTCCTACCCTCACCTTTCTACTTTTGCCTAATCTTCAATGTATGTAAGGACTTCTATAATTACTATCGATAGTGACACTCTATGGTCGTCTAAAATTAGTCCAGCCATGCTAAAAGCTTGTTCAACAGTAATCGTTGATATATTGTGTCGTTTGAGAAAGGATTATAAATGTTTTTGCATGTCTTTTCCACCTATTAAGGACATCAAAGTCTTACATGTGAACATTGTCACCAAACTAAAAAATTGTAAGGTAGTTATCAAGTTCCATTAAGGCTTGTCTATAACCATTTTGCCTTTTCAGCCTCTACAATAATAGACGATCTGCAATAGTTAAACTACTAACACTGCCCGTTTGGGAACTAATTAAGTTAGGGAGGGGGTGCAATGGGCTTACCAAAACTTAACCGCCATCAGTGTATAAGAAATGTTGGAATAGCTTATACAATACCTAGTTCGTCCATCAAAGGATACTATTCACAGAAATTGTGTAGGCATCTTGTGTGTCGAAAAACTTATCAACATACTCATAGTAACAATTTATATAATTTGACAAACTATTGATTTTAGTAAGAGGGTCCAATACAATAGTGAGGAGATAAATATTAGGAATGTCTATAGTAAGTCAACTATTTAGTACACAAATCATTAATAGATTTCAATAAGATTAGATCATAATGCGCATTTACCAAAGTAGCTAGTATGTTTACAGCTTTCATAGCAAATAAATGAGAGCTAGGTTAGTACATTTATGAGAATGTCTTCGTGCAATCATAAAAGTTTTTAATATAACAAGTAACCTGGTATAAACATCCCAACCATTTGGGTATAATGAAACTTCTTGAATATGTTGCACGACAAATCAACATAGACCATCTTTGAAAGGGATAATACTTCGGATGAGCTTATAGGTTGAGTTCTACTGATGATATGCATCTCTTTTGAATTTTTTAGGATGTTTCCCTTAGCTTTTGCAAAATTTTATCCACTTCTTTTAAATCGTTGGTTTATTTAAACTTTGAACAATTACTTGTTTGATGGGACACATTTTGAAATCCATAGAAGCTAGGCCATCCTTGACACATAGGTTCAGTACATGATACGTACAATGAATGTGGAAGAATATGTCCTCAAGCGTAGGTTAGTAAAGTCATTGCAAGTTAGGTATTGATGCCTTAAAGAAAACGACCGAGTGTTGGGATTTAGACATTTCTATTCATATTGTACAAGAAATAGATTACAACCTGCCTTAAAAGAGAGATGCACACTGATTATCATTTTACATAGACCTTCCTTTTGCTCTTCCTTAGAAAAATGGAATAGTGTGGATCTTTGTGGGGCGAATGGCCTTACTATCTATTTTTGTGTATTATCTATTCCATACTCCGTCAGGTATTTCTCCTGCATGTGCTTCCTCAACTATCTATATCCATCATAGATTTCCATGCATAGTTTTTGTTACAATAATTGCAAAATGCACAGATATTTCCATATTCACTTGCAACTTTACAAAAATGTTTAGTACATGTATTCGATTTCAATGGCCTTAGTAGCTTATCGCTGGTCACCCCATCACTCCTCAAAGGGCCTCCCATCTCTCCTTTTGATTGCTTCTCCTCCTTGAGTATCACTCCTTCCTCTACATCTAAATTATACATAGATATCATTTGCTTAAACCTTGATGGAGGACTTTGCATTATATCGAGGGCTCAATCCTATACGAGTCTTGGAAATTGTACTCCTACTTTATGTTCTCCATAGGGGCATTGGTTGATGTTGTTGCCTTACCTTTGTCGATACTAGACTTTTTGCCAATAACACTACAAAAAAACTTATTATATTCTAAAAACATAAGTTGCTTAAGGAAAAAAATTTTATATGACATTACGTGTTAAAAATTAATACGAGCTAGAGATATAAAAGAAAATAAAAGTAGGCACCATTATATTAGAATAAAAAATTCAACGCATTAGTAAAACAGCAAGAAATTTGGAAGAAAAATCTGAGTGCATTGTGTAAAGTAGATAGCAAAGTTGTGTTTAACAAGTGCAATTCTCTAATTTATAAGGTGTATGTGATTCTATGAACTCTCTTCCGAAAATTGCTTCATTCTTAACATTCACCACTTCTAAAATTTTCAACATTTACCTATCTTCATCCAATTATCAACATCTATTTTTTTTTCTACTTTTTAAATTATCAGATTGTTCAATCATTAGCCTTTTAAGAGGCATTCAAATTTTGAAATGACGACCTTCTTTTATCAGTTTATCACCACAATTTCTATTGTATTCTGACTTTTGAGCATCCTTGTCTTCAATTTTCTATCATCTACTCTTCACTATTTTTTAGTCTCATCATTTAACTTTTTAGCAACTTTTTTTGTTTCTATTTCTCCCTCTCACCCTCTCTCCTCTATAGTTCATGTGGCTTTATGTAGGTGTATAAATGGTCAAATAGGCTAAAGGTTTGCATTTGTTTTGTCCTTTACAAGGTTATAGTTTTGTGGCTTTATGCAGGAGTTGAGATGAATTATATATACATGTATAGCTTTGCCTTTTGATTTTATGTGATATGTCTTATCACTTTGCAATAGTGGATAAAGTGTTATTTTATATCTCCCTTTCGTATAAAGGAAAAAAAAAAACTGATAGAATGTGTCAACCCATTAAGTTGGGACGGGTTAAACCCGTCGATTCAAGGACTTCAACTCATGTAGGACTTGCTAAACCTGTGGGTCCTTATGGCAGGTCAAAATCGCCTTCAATGGTTATGGTCCAATTTAGGAACCACCGGGCTTGTTCTAGTTCGTTTTATGGTTTCAAACCAAATCATGCCTAGGTTTATCCCACATCGCTTAGCTAATTTTGGTTCATCCTTAGTTTAGAGAGCTTAGTCCATTTATATAATAATAGTGGCAATGAGAATTGTTTGGGGAATGTGATGGAAATCCTTCATAAAGAAGCCATGTTAATTGTGGCAATATCATGATAAATATCAAGATTAGGTCAAATTTTGTGTGAATCTTTAATTGTAATTTTATCAAGATTTAACATTTTTTAAATTTTTGTAATATATTTCAAAAGCAAAACAAAATTATATTATACGTCTAATTTTAATTCTTTACTTTTTATCTAATTAAAGTTTGACTCAATAAACCTTTGATTTGTAAGAAATCTAATGCTATCTCAACTCATTTTGAGAATCCAATTTCAAGTTACGCTTGAAAATTAATATTAATCTAACAAAGCTTTTTTCGGCCCTAAATTGAATTTTCTCAATGTGTTAATTGACTTATTCCCAAAGTTAAAATTTTACAAGAGTACTTTATCTAATTTCCACTACCTTGTCATAAGATTTAAATTGATTTAGAGAAAGTTTTTCATTGGCCCTAGTTGTCAAATTATTTTAATCAATTTTGACTTTTAAATATCAATGTAGTATTAGAAAGTGTTTAATAATTTAATTTTAAGACCTCATTAATTTTGGATTTCGGATTTCAAATTTCAAGTTCCGATAATTGACAAGTTGCAACAAAATGACTACCTTTTTAGTTGTATCAATATTTTAAAATCGAAGTTCACATGATTATTTCAACTAACCTTTATTGCCTTACCATAATGTTCTAGCCTAAACCAATAGCTTTTCACAGATGCTCTAATATCTTGGTTGAATTGTATTTGCCATTCAATAATTTTAAAGCTTTTAATGTAATACAGAACACTATATATTTTGATATATTGGAATAATAAATTCCAAATATCACTTCAAATTTTTTATGCATGACTTTAGGAAAGTAATCCTACTCTCATTGAAGCTATATTTTTGCTTGGATATGAATTCGAACTGGAGGGAGAGGATAATTTACCATTGTAATTTCAAAGTTAAGTCATTTTGGTGTGAGACAAGAGTTATAAAATTTTCTTTAGCTTTTCTTTCCACATAAAGTGAAAAATTTGTGTTTTTACCATCAAAATTAATAAATGTTACACATTTATAAATTATATAAAAAATATTACCATAACATTATAATTATATTGCATTTTAAAGATGCGATATTAGTGTATTTGTAAAGGTATACAAATAGTATAGTCGCATCTTGAAGATGCAACATATAGCAATGATATTTTGGTAATTTTTCAATATAATTTGTAACTATATAATTTTTTAAAAATTGGTACACATGTGTTGCACCTCGTACAAAGTTTTGAAATAATGTTTAGATTTTCAAATATTTGTTAATTAGCATCTCTTACATCTATTATAGTATCTAAATATTACACGTAATAGGGAAAATGGTTCCTTAAATACTCGAATTCAGCCCATTGACTCTAAAAAATCAAAATATCCTTTAAGAGACTCAAGAATCAAAATTTCATCTTTTTCGTTGTTTTTTTTCTCTAATTTTTCATTTCTTTTAGATTATTCTAACTAGAGTTTTTTCCTTTGTTATGAGAATCTTAAAGCTAAAGGAATGTAAAAATAAGGTATCTACAAATAATAAGTAGAATAAGTTGATCTTTCATAAAGTTTTTTATCCTCTTAAGATACAGTCACATGTAATCAATACTAAAAAGTTATAAGAAGAACAATGACATAACTTGATGTTTTGAAAATCGAAACAATATTAATTATTCAATTTGTAACTTTATTTAAAATATTTTAAAATAATAATGATCTATAATATAAATGAATATGAATATACAAATTCATATCATTTAATGGATATATGTATCCAGGTTGTTAATGAATTGGTTATGCATGAAGATAAAGATCATTTTATTTATTTATTTTTTTTTTACAAAATGCCACTAAAAAACTAGCCCTCAACAGGAGAGGTGTCCTCATTCAATTAGATATTGCATTATCCAGGTAGTTGATGTTTGATTTACTCGAAGAATGCAATTTCATGACGATAAGGAGTTAATTTGAGAGGAGAAAGACGTAAAGAAAAAAAAAAAATTGTCATCTTTCACACTCATCTAAGATGATTTCTCCAATTAGATTTTGAATTGAGAATGATGGCTACATAATAAGATAAAACTATGACATTATCATAAGTTACGTAAGAAAGACAAGTAAAATTTTTTTTCATAATTAAAAAAGAAATTATCTTGCCTCAATGGTAATAGAATCTAGAACATTTTGCGAAGACATATGCACCAGTGCAATATTGTTTTCTTGAACCATATATGAAGAGCCTTCAGGATATAACAAAGGTTTTGGCGGTAGTTCCAAGAGTGTAATGTCTCGTTCAAGCATTTTGAGAACGTTATTCATTGAAGGGCGGTCGATTGGTTTTAGTTGTAAACACCACAATGCTATAATGACCATTTTCATTATAAGAATCTTTTCTTGCTCTGTGGTTCCTTCTAATATTTCCAATCGATCTCCTCTATCAATACGATCATAGATCCACGAAGAGAAGACCATATGACTTGAACTATCCCCAGGTTTGTCAAAATTTTTTCTCTTACCTACCATTTCAATGAGTAGCATCCCAAAACTATACACATCTGCCTTGTGAGAAATACTTCCAATATTTTTATAAAATAATTTTGGAGCAATATAACCTAAAGTACCTCGAGCAGCTGTTAAGGATACTGTGTTATTTCCAATAGGATATAATTTTGCTAGTCCAAAATCAGAAACTTTAGGAGTCAAATTCTCATCCAGAAGTATGTTGTGTGGCTTTATATCAAAATGAAGAATTTGCATGTCACAACCACAATGCAAATACTCAATTCCATGAGCTACTCCTATTGCAATCTTAAATATATCCTCCCAGCTTAGAAGGCTTGATGTTCCTTGTTGGGAGAAAATAAACTTATCTAAAGAACCATTGGGCATGAAATCATACATAAGAGCTTTTCTTTTCTTCTCTACACAAAATCCAATGAGTCTGACCACGTTCACATGGTGGATTCTTCCAATTGTAGCTACTTCGTTGATGAAATCTTGCCCATCGGTTTTTAACTCATTTAATAGCTTGACTGCTACGATTTTCCCACTTCTGGATTTTCCTTTATATACAGAACCATATCCACCTTGGCCTAATTTCTCTTTAAATCCTCCTGTTATTTTCTTAAGATCCGAGAAAGAATATCGTATGGGCATTGTATTCTCATGAATTGACAAAAACTCTTCGATTCCCTCATCTATGGATAAGTGCCTTCGCATAAATTTGCGTATGAAAATAGGGGCCAACAATATAATCACGATAATCGATCTCCCGCCCATAATTATTGCACCTAGAAGAAACTCATTAATGGTTAGTAGTTATTAAAAAAAACATCAACGAAGTGCCATCAATGGTTTTAACCATTTTGGAAATTGATATATATGACCCTAATTAATGATAGATCGTGTTGACAAGCAATTATAAGTGTAAATATCTAACATTAGATATTTGGACTGTCTTGATAGTTTTTGAAGGATTGTTTTAATTTATCCATTTTAATTTATCAATTCCTTATATTTGTATTTTACTAAAAAGAAAAAGAAAATTGTAATTAGAAATTAATGATTCTTGATTATCACATATATAGCAAACTATATATATAATAAACTACCACATTGATATTAATATTGCATTTAGTACTAGATCTTTGGTTAAATAATGATTTGCGAGCTTATATTTTTGACATTTTTTTACTTTTTGCATATTTATATTTCATAATTGTTTGTTACTAACGCGTATCAATGTAGAATTGATCTAGTATAATTAATTTAATAAATTATTATTATTATTTTTAATTAAACAGCATCATGAAAATAATAAAATTATTAATTTAAAAAAAAAGAGAAAGAATAACATAAGAAAAGAAATGAAATCCCTACAGCCCTTGTCTAATCACTTCACTTATATAATCTCCCCTATATGTGATTAAAAGTATTAAAATAAATTATAATGGCATATTTGGTTAATTTCGTAAGTATTAACTAGAATAGAATACATTAGAATGTAAAATTTTTTTATGTACTCCTACCGCTTTATTTGCTCTATTTTATTTTGGGTGGGGATGAAAAATCTCACACCTAATGTTGTAACGTTAATATTTTATATTTTTCTGCTTCCATGAATGTTTATACATACTATATTAATGAAAAAAAAAAGCATGTAATTTTCTCTATTTGATGCATGCTCCATAAATCTTTAATCAATAAGACATTATATTAATTACAAACACAGACCAAACTTTACGCACACCCACTTTTTCATAAAAAATCACATTCTTGCATGCTTTTACAATTCTCATGATGTATAATGGCTAGTGACGTCTTCCTCAGGACTCCTAGAATTAATTTAGCTAATATTTAAAAAGCTATTAAAGTATTATAGTCTGATTGATATGAAGACTGTTTTACCTTAAGGGGAGAGGAAAAATAAATTAAATAGTTGGGCACAATTTGACCATAGAGAGCTACGCAATTCCCTATCATTCGCATCCGGAAAAATGAAAGATAAATAATAATTGAATATATATACACCTCCTCAACAAATATTAGTGTTTTACCTCCCCCGAGAATTTCCCATCTCCTGTCTCGCAAACCCTTTAACCATTGGCCGCTTGATATCCACCATTTTATGTCTATGCTAGAAAAACTAAATAATGAAACAACTTGTTAATATCGTAGTATTACAAGTTAGATTAATGAACCGAAAGTGTACGTAAAAATATTCTTAATTTAAATGAGGCATATGGGAGAAAAGATACTTACAAAAGGCGTAAACGGGACAAAAAACTATCGTGTTTCTCTTCCCAATAATAAGGATCATCCCACCACAGTTGGTAAAGCACCTGCAGCTCAAATGAAGTACTGGAGATATTACTATACGTTAGCTGGTAACAGGAATCTCCAGATTGGAACTTCACCATGCAATACTTGGGTAATTGAGATGCTTGTAGTCCGTATGGGTAGGTGTAATTGTGGAGATAAAAATACATGGTTGAATTTGTGGAAGATGCAGAAGAGACATTTTTTGAGCAATGAAACCACTCATGTAAATCAATATGAAACCATTCTTGTAAATCAAAATTTATAAAAACATTAAGTGGATTCGAACACTCTATGATACCGCATCTTTCGTAATAGTTTCGATGGAGATATTTCTTAAAAGGAATTGGAGGGAAATTATCTGAACTTTTATCAAAAGAACACGAACTTTCATTAAATTTTAATTTGAAAGTAGGATCAAACAAAGTAAGATTCCGATCCTCATAAAATAATTGTTTTACGTGATAATTGTTAGATCATAGGGATAGAATGGTTTGATTGTCTATACAAGACAACTCAAGTTCAGATTTACCACAATATTTAGGTTGACCTTTTAAGCGGAAAGGGAAACTAATATTTGAAATTGAACCACACGAGATTGCTGGACAATAATTTCCCGAACTCTCTCCGACGTTAAAATACATGGAAGCAATAATAATTACATACAAACACATCACAGGACTGCCGGTCGGACAAAGTTTAGTTCTCTTGTTACTCGACACCATGCTGTTGTCTATTCTAATATGAGAGAGAGGGTGAGGGAAAGGGAGTGCGTGGCTGGCTGGCTGCATGACTCGAGGAGTAGGAGGATATATATAGAAGTTGCTCCATTGTTATGCTGGGCCTTGTTATCTAAGTTGCTTCATGCCTGATGAGTGATGAATAGCAGACCCAAAGGTGCCCTTCACAGTTAACGGAGACTTTAACATTATTGAAAATTCCAAGTCAACCAGAGAGATAAGACACTGATGATGTTTCTGTCTTCTCTTATGTTCATACATTTGTACGTATTTGTGGATTACTTGGATTTGGACCGATCTAAAAAAAAAAAAAAAGAAAAAGACAAAAGGAAGGAGAAAAAAGAAATAAATAACCTTTCACTAAATTTATTCTTCTGGGCATTTGGATAGGATAATAATAGTTCATCACTTTCCATATATTTATTTAATATGAATTTTATAGAATTTTTACTAATCAAGATTTTGTCTTTTTCCGATGTCGAGAGTCAAGTTCCACTATAAAAATTTTAAATCTATATATTCTGTTATTTCTAATTCAATTTAATGCTTCTAAAAGTTTGAAGCTTCTTTTTTCCATACTTTTGATTGGTGCAAAATTTTGAATATGGTGAAAAAGAAAAAAGGAAAATGATTAATGTGACCAACTTTTATGAACAAAATCGTCCCATGACTATTACTCTGTCTGTCCGCAAATCTTTTAGCAATTGTTTTTCCAATATTTCGATGCTTGTTTTCTAAATCTGAGATAGAGAGAACACCACGGCAAAAGATTAAAACTGGATATAAGTGGAGATAAATTGAATTTGGGACATCAAAATCATCTTAATTTCTTTCAATTTCTCTCCTTTAGATGCTATCATATATAACCAACAATCGAAATTGTAAGTAAGAAAATCACATCATCATGATGTTATAAAATAGATTACAACTCTAGATAATATGAATAATTGATTTAAAAATAGATGAAAAAAAAAAGATGGAATCAAAAATAAAATTTTGACGTGAGAAAGGGATTTTATTAAACGTGACGAAAGGTTTCTACTCTGGTGAAAACCATACCATCAATCCCAAACAGTGGCATTAATCTACTTTTCCTTTTTTCCCTCTATTTTGACTGTTTAGCCTTGGATTTTCCATATAGTTTAGGGTACTCTTTCATTAGCAGAACGCCAATTTGAAATTTGGACATATATTCTAGTTTCCTTCGTGGAAATTCTCTTTCAAAATTTTTCAATATTTTATATAATTAGAACTTTATAATTGTAAAGTTTTTTTGTTCTTTTAGTAATCTTTAAAAAAAAATGCAGATAATCAAGGCTTTTAATGGTAAATTATATTGGGAAGGGATGATGGTAAACGACCATTTATGTTATAGGTCAGCAACTACGAAATGGCTACTATCAACATTGGAATGTTTATTAAATCATAATAATACAAAAATAAAATGATAAGAAAAATTGTTGTACATAATATAATACGAGACTAGACATATTACAAATGATTGGAATATTACTCCAAACGCCACTTCGAATTTTCGTGGATGACTTTAGTCTTTGGACAACTAATACCAAATTCATTGGAACTTGATTTGGACATCACTGAAATTTCAAAGTCAAGCTGGGGACTAGAGAAGTTTCTCAGCTTTACATCCTACACAAACTTTTGAGATGATATCTGGATTTTCTAATTTTCGCAAAATGGTATCTCCTACATTACCTCTATTATAATATTTAAATATTACATTTAATTGAGAAATTGATTTCTAATGATAGTTAATTTTTCTTCTTCCTGCAATATAATATCTAACTTTCAACTTATTAGTAAGATTGTGCTCAATATTTAAAAATTTACAAGAGTGCATGGCTGGCTTATTCTTTTGGGCATTTGGATGGGACATAACAATTCATCGCTCATATTTATTTAATATATATTTATCTAATATTCACTAATCAAGATTTCTTTTTCCTAGAGTTATAGAAATTTTAATCTATTCAGTTTTCTAATTTAAATCTAAAGCCCTTCTAAGTTTGATTGCAAACTTTTGCTATAATTTTAGTAGGTGCAACATTTTCTCTAGAGTGACTATCGTGAAAAAGAGAAGTGATTAGCATGTTATGTTGAGTTTGAATTTCTATTAATTTGTTGTGCTGTTTCTAAATCCAACATAGAGAAAACTTATGGGAAATGTTTGCAATTATACATAATTAAGTGGAGAAAACTTTTAGATACAAAGGCATTTTCCTTAGTGAAACATCCCAAATCAAAGTGAGAAGTGGTAAAATAATAAAAGGGGGATTTAATTGCTTAGTTTAAGAAAAGGAGCTAAAGTTAAGCCGAATGAAGATCCTAAACAGAGTAATAGCAAAGTGAGAACTAAACAAATGAAACAGAGTTGACACAGTATAACGAGTAGATAACTCATCGAAAATTAAGGATAAGGGATGCTTGAAAAATAATAACTGCTAAGATGACCATGTGAAACGTCGGAAGATGCAAAAAACTCAAATTTACAAATAATGGTTGCAATAGCAAGGTTTTGTTGCTCCTACGCACTCATTATGTGAAGAATAATAAGCTCTCTAGAAGCTATAGCAGGGTAAAAATAATTCCAAGATAATCGAAAATTTTGACCTCGTCATCACAAACAATGGCAGTGAAAATAGAACTTGAGAACAAGGATTGAAATGAAGCTTAATCCAAGGAAAAGGAATCTAAAGCTCAACTCATTAATAAGATTAGTCACTAAAGATAAGATATCCAAATCGAAGTAAGACATCAAGATTCTACTGGAATGGTGGTCGGGAAGCAGAACAAAACGGTACCTTAGAAGACGAACTAGTAATTCAATAGAGCAAGAAATGATGTCGGAGAACTCTAAAGTTGATTTTATTAGTCCCTGTCTTTCCTGTTCTATCTAATGATGAGTTTTTCTCTATGAAATAGTGAAATGAAAGGCAGAATGGATGAGGGTGGCTAATTTGAGCATACAGGGTGGCAACTAAAAGAGCAATGAGGATTTATGGAATCTAAAATAAGAGAAGGTCTCCAATGATAGGCCTTTGACAAGGTAGATTGGGGTAAAATGAAGTGAGGGTTAAATAAATAAAACAAAAGAAAAATGGAGATATCTCGGTGGCTTATAATGGAAGAAGAAATGAAGGGAGATCAAATGATAATGATTAATAAAAATTGCTACAAATAAATAAAATAAAAATATTCTTAAAATATCGTAATATTTACAAAAAATATTCATTATGTAAAAAAAGTTAGGGGAGATATTTAAATATTAACATCATTAACCCCAATAAAATAACATAAATTTGAAATGTCTTAAATTTTGGAAACTAAACTTTAGTTTCTTTTCTTAAACTAAGCACTTAAACCCCCTTTTATTATTTTATCACTTCTCACTTTGATTTGGGATGTTTCAAATGATGAATACTTTAGCCATTTCAATATACCGGGTAGAAGCATGATGTGATCTACACCAAAGCACTAACGAGTTGAAATTGATCAATTGCTTTAACTTTAAATTTAAAAAAAAAATTGATACTTAAAAAATATACTTCATAATTAAAAAAGAAACTGAACTGGTTTTTTTCAAAATTAGGATATTACTTTTAACATTTTTAAATACTGGGCAAGAAAAACTTAGAGAACTTTCTAGGGTTTTTTGTCGATATGAATAATTTGGTTAATTATGTAAATTTAGCATTTTTCTTTGGATATTAAAATTAACAAACACACTTATAAGTTTCTCAAAAAATAAATTATTGAATTATAAGAATCTGATTCTAGTTAGTAGATACGTAAGCACCTGCAGGATGACTTTAAAATTTGAAAAATTTCCTCCTAACATTTACATTTTTCCAAACAATACCGTAAATTTGTGTTGTAAACTTTCTAAATTTTTAGATTGTAACATGTAATTTTATTTTTATAGAATATCTATGTATTGTGTAATTTATAACCTCCATCAATGAAATAAATCTTCATTTTTTTTTTCTTTTTGTGATTAAATTCTAATGTAATCATCTTTGTCAATATA
>JAMXBB010000208.1:0-14125 GCA_024138015.1 Lumnitzera littorea | reverse complement strand
TAAACCAATTAAATATAAAACAGATAAAATAGGATTTTTACTTGTTATGGTTTTTATACCAAAATATATACTTATAATAGATATAAGTATTAACATAAATTTCTGATGACTATCATTAAAACTTATAATTACAGAATTCATCATACTTACTTTAGTATCACTCATTAAACTAGATTTAACAAGACTTTTATGTTAAATTATACACATTTGAATTAAAGGCTACTACGTTAATATATAGGTCTCGCATCATAGGTTATAGAAAGGTTATTATTAATAAGATCAATCATGTGAGACCTAGAACTAATTTTTATAAAAGTTAAATTAACTATTAGCAGAAAAACTACAAATTAACATAAAATATATTGTATGATATGTTAATTTTTTAGCTTAACGCTACGCGTTAGTGTCTTTTTTATTGTTCCATAAAGGGCTACGCGATAACATTAAGATCCTCAGTAATATACAGATATGAATAAGAATATTCAAACAACATCTACAAAATGTCAGTATAATATACCTGATTCTAGACCTAGGTGGTGATTTTCAGTAAGGTGATATGCAAGTAAACGTCATAGACCTACTGCTAAAAATATAGTACCTATTAATACATGTAATCCATGAAAACCTGTTCCAAAATAAAAACAAGATCCAAATACTCCATCACTTATACTAAATAATGATACAGTATACTCTACCCCTTGTAGTGCTGTGAATATAGCAGCAAGTATAATGGTATAAACTAAACCATCTAAACTACCTTTTCTGTTTCCTTCAATTAAACAATGGTGTGCATATGTAACTGTAAAACCTGAAGACAGTAATAAAACAGTATTCATTAAAGGTAACTCAAAAGGATTTACAGGCTCAATACCCATAGGAGGTCATTGAGATCCTAATTCTACAGTAGGACTTAGACCACTGTGAAAATATGCCCAGAATATAGCAAGGAAAAATAATGCTTCACTTACTATAAATAAAGCTACACCAAGATTTAATCCCTTTTGTACGGCTAGCGTATGATTTCCAAGGTATGTTCCTTCACTTATTATATCTCTAAATCATAAAGACATGGAGTATATTAAGCTTATTAGTGCTAATAATAAAAAATATGATGCAAATACAAAACTATGCATAAATAATACACCTATGCTAGTTAGACTAAATAATGATATACATGTATTTAATGGTCAAGGAGAGGGTGAAACTAAATGGAAGGGGTGTGCTTGAAATTTACTTCTTACTAAGTTAGTCATTATATTTTTTTTTTATTTTCAATTTATTACGGTAATGTTATATATATATATAAGCCTTGTTTATTCGTCTATTTATTCTATAGAAAAACCAATTGTCATCTAAACACTTTTGTTTTATGATAAAATAATATTATGTTGTGTGCAAGTAAATAACTTATTTGATAAAATTAAACATCTTTAAGGTTTCGCCAGCAATAAAATATAGACAACATATTATATGCTATAAAACTACACTGGCGAAGCCTTAGTGTCTATACTTCCTTAAATTGAAGTGCGCAATGAGGCCCGCAAAGGCCACAAAAAGGCTTAATTTTAAAGTTATGTTAAGGTGAGTTGAGGCTATATACTTCTTACTTTTTAATTTTTTTTTATTAAATATTACTATATTTTAGCGTTATTATTTAAAGAAGAATGTAAAGGTAATGAAGTAAATGCATGAGGTTTAGGTGGACTAGTTAAGTTTCATTCTAAAGATGTATAAGCTCTGTTTAATAGAGTCTGTAGAGTATCAGAGAAAAACTCTGCACTTAGTCAAGTGTATCTAGACGCAGCTTTACCATATACTAATTGGTTATATAATATATGTAAGAATAATCAAGTAGCGGCTACAGATATTATAGATCCAAAACTACTTACTAAATTTCATCCAGCAAACCCATCAGGATAGTCACTTATTCTTCTTGGCATTCCTTGTAAACCTAAGAAATGTTGAGGGAAGAATGTAACGTTAACACCTATGAACATTACTCAGAAATGAGCTCTACCCTTAACTATGTCATAAGTTAAACCTAGTATCTTAGGTATTCAAAAGTATCATGCACTGAATAATGCAAACACAGCTCCCATACTTAATACATAATGGAAATGTGCAACTACATAATAAGTATCATGGAAGGCTATATCAAGTGAAGCATTAGCTAATACTACTCCACTTAATCCTCCTATGGTAAACATGAATACAAAACCTAAAGCATATAACATTGATGGTGTTAGTTTTATTTGTCCTCCATGACATGTAGCTAATCATGAGAATATTTTTATACCTGTAGGTACTGCTATAATTAAAGTAGCGGCTGTAAAGTAAGCTCTTGTATCTACATCTAATCCTACAGAATACATGTGATGACTTCAAACTACAAATCCTAATACTCCTATAGACATCATGGCATAAACCCGTGTTTCAGAATTCATTCCTCTGGTATATTTTCCTGTTTCCTTCTCTTATTATACACTTTACTCATTGCTCTATGTCTCTTTATTTAATTCTTTTTGTTTCAGTTTTTCATAATATGCTCTTTTGATTTCATCTAATCCTTTTTGTCTCTTTCTTTCACAATATGCTCTTTTGTTTTCATATTGTTTATCTCTGAAACGTTGGTATTCCTCTGTAGATAAATTACTTAATCTTTGTTTATGATATTCTCTAAAATATTGTGATGCTTTTTCTTTCGCTTCTTCAGATCTATTATCTCTGTATCTTTTACTCTCCTCTCTTTTTTTTTTCCTGTATTCTTCATACTGCTCTTTAGTCATATTTTCTAATTTTTTTTTATATGCAGCATGATTCTTTTCTTTAATTTGTTCTTTTTCTTCATCTGTCAATACTTTTCTTTTTCTTTTTTTCTGGCCAGGTATATTATTTCTTATATAATTAGCAAGAGATCCAGGATCTTGAGGTCCTCCAGGTCCTTGGGGTCCCTGGGGTCCCTGGGGTCCCTGAGGTCCCTGAGGTCCCTGAGGTCCCTGGGGTCCCTGGGGTCCCTGATTACTGTTTGAGGGACCCGCACCCGAAGGATTATTACCATGGTTACCTTCCATTAATACAAAAAGTTTGTATATAAGACATATGATCTTAAAAAGTAAATATAAAATTAAAATTATTAATAATATATTTAAAATCAATNTGGTTACCTTCCATTAATACAAAAAGTTTGTATATAAGACATATGATCTTAAAAAGTAAATATAAAATTAAAATTATTAATAATATATTTAAAATCAATAGGATAACACTATTGTTAGCTATTATCTTATTCATTAGTAAATTATGCAGATATAAAATACTTATTAAAGCTACGGTACATAATAAAATAGGTAAGATATTTACTTCTAATTGATAATACAATAGTATATAAAGAGCATATAAGTTAAACATATCTATATAGGTTAAAGACGTTAGTTTTGTTATTATATATGTATACATTATACTAATTCAGTTATTTGATATACAAACAACTACTATGATATGTTTATATATAAACATCATGCTGGGGAATTTTATTTCTTGTTTATATATATACTTTAAACTAGAGATTGCAACGAAATTTGCGATGTAAAATAGATTATTTTTTAATATTCCTTTCATTATATTTAGTAGTTGTAAGTTAACGCTACGCCATAAGTGTGAATGCCAATGTGAATAAAATAAAGTGTTTATAAAATAATAGAATTTCATAATTAATTTTTTTTTGATTTTCGATTTATTACGGTAATGTTTTTTATATATGCAACAGGAAAACTTAAAATTACATTAAGTGCGAAGAGGTATCTCGTAATCCTATTTATGTATTTTTTTTATAAAACACCGGAACGAGTATACATTGATTCCTAATTAAAGTAATTTATACCTAATATAAATAATTTATATATACTATATGTAAAAGCCATGGGTAATTAGAGTAAATAATTGAAATTAAATCGAATAAGAATATTTATAATAACTGAAAATTAGAAAGTTAAGAACATTTATAATAACTGAAAATTAGAAAGTTAAGAACATTTATAATAACTGAAAATTAGAAAGTTAAGAATATTTAATTTACTACTTTGAATAATAACATAAAAAGATTATAGGAAACGTAACACAGCTTTTTATCTAACACAAATAATTAAGGTTGAAAATAGTTATAGATAGTATAAACAAGGAGAAAGAAAAATAAATCAGTACAAACAAGGAGAAAGAAAAATAAATCAGTATATAGGAAATAACCTAGGAAAGAGCTATCTTATTAATTTAATCACATAAAATTAATTTTATGCAAACCTTTCTCGAGGCATCTAAGAGTACACCTTAAACGTTTGTATAGTCATGAAGACGTCATGCAAGCGTCTAGCACCATCTACTCGTTGCTCTTTTACACGTTAATATTAGCTTGTTATGCTTACTTTTATTAACATGATTTAGATCCGCAATTACCCATTTTCCTTACGTCTATCACTTTTGATGTTACCATACCCTGGATCATTAATCAGGCCATACAAGAAATTTCTTTTTTATACTTGGTTAAAAGAGCTTTAGGGGTTCCCCGGAGTTTGGCGCTAATGAACTAAACCAGACTTGCTCAAGGTCTGTTAAATTCCTAAGTAACCGAACACTGATTTGTTAGAACTGGCTGATATTGTAGTACTTATTATACCGAATCCTGGTATAATTAATATATAGACCTCTGGATGTCCGAAAAATCCAATCTCATACTATATAACTATGTTTCATCCTTTAGTCATATAGTTGGCTATTATAACTTTAATAACCACCCTAGCTGCGAGCTTAGGAGAAATCCGACTGTACATTAAGCATCATTTCAGATACCCACGGGTGGACCAGTCTGTAGCGATTATTTAGATAACCGACGGTCTTGTTATAGGATAATTTTGACCGTTTTCACCTGTGTAGCCTTTACAGTAATTACTTTCTTCTAAAAGTTACGTAATTATAAATCACATATAGCTAATATAACGAACGCGTGGAACTAAAGCTAATGATTTTAAGCAAAGACTAGAAGTTGGCATAGTTATCTATACAGTATACTATCTGTTTAACTAGGTCTTATTTAATTTTACATCTGCCTAATTACTTCCCACAACTTACTTGTTGAACCAACTCCTATTTTCCTATACTCGTGTGTGTGTTAATATAAAGACGAAACTTTATATTAATTTTCATTTAAAAATACATGTTTTAGATCATCTAACTTCCCACTTAAACTATCCATACCTTGTTTAAGTGTATTAAACTCTTTTAATATCTTTACCTATGTGGTCCTTACTATTTATTGTTTTGACTAGAGCTTTCAATTTACTAATTTTAGATTCATTCATGTGATCCCCGTTTTCTAAGCAAACAATAACTTTTTTTCACTTAAGGTAACTACTATACTTGTTAGTTTTAAGAACATATTTATCAAAATATTCATACAAACGTTTACAATTTTTTACACCATTAACCCTAATCTCTCATACATGATTTACAGAATGAGGAATTACCGCTGCGACACATTTTATCTTATCAAGTGAGCCAACTATAATGTCAAAAACTGGTTTGTTTATATCTCATTTTTGACTTATAATGTACCTTACTCTGTATGCTTTTCTTGCTTCTAATATAGAACAAGAAAAACATCCTTCTGCATCAGTAATACCTGTAAGTCACCAATCTTCTAGACTGGGTATAACGATTTCATTTATGAGAGGAATTATAGGTAAGTCTTTAGAAAGTAATTTTTCATTCAATCTAGACAAGAATACATGAAACCTAGCATTTCTACTAGGAAAAACCATGTTACCATTAAATAATAAACCTATCAAAATTAATCCTTTAATATCTTGTAGTACATATCTATGAGTTTTATTCACTATTGACTGAGGTATAACCTTACCGAAACCTAGGCTGCTCGCAATGTAATTAAGTATCTTAACATCTGTTGTAGACTGTGTAATGATAAAACTTAAATCACCTCTTTTAGCCACGGTAAAGCATCCCTCTCCTTCAGCAAATCCTATAAGTCATTGTAAGAAAGAATTATCAGGTGTTTTATTATTAGGGTAACTCTTTTTATACTCAGCTAAAAAGGAGTCGAAGTTAAAATTTGTTCTACTTGCATAAGAAGAGGAGATACTTAAATATCTATAAAAACACACGCACGAGATTATAAATATTAAGAAAAGATGTTGATATAATAAAGGATCACCACCTCCAGCTGCTTCAAAGAATGAAGTGTTAAAATTTCTATCGGTTAATAGCATTGTTATAGCACCAGCTAGCACCGGTAATGATAACAATAATAATATAGCTGTAACTACTACGGCTCATCCAAATAAGGCTAATTTATGTAATCTTATCCCTGGAGCTCTCATGTTTAATATAGTTGTTATAAAGTTCATTGCTCCAAGTAGACTACTTATACCTGATAAATGTAATGCAAATATAGCTAAGTCAACACTAGGTCCACTATGACTTTGTGTACTAGATAAAGGAGGGTATATAGTTCAACCTGTACCTGCTCCATTTTCTATACAACTAGCAAATAGGAATAAAGCAAAACTAGGTATTAGTAATCAGAAACTTATGTTATTTAATCTAGGGAATGCCATGTCAGGACCACCTACTAATAATGGTAATAAGAAATTACCAAAACCTCCTATCATAGCAGGCATAACCATGAAGAATATCATTACAATAGCATGAGCTGTTATTATACTGTTATATAGTTGATTATCACCTATATATTGTACACCGGGTGCACTTAATTCTATTCTAATTAATACAGAAAACGCTGTACCTACTAGACCAGCAAATAAGGCAAACATTAGATATAATGTACCTATATCTTTGGCATTTGATGATCATAATCATCTTTCAAGAGGCATAGATATGTTTGAGCTAGTTATCATGTATTTTATTATACTTTATAATTTCTTAAGATGTTCATCCTAAAGTAGGGACTACAAAATGATGGTTGTAATCATACTATAATGATTGAAAAGCAATAATAGCGATAGCCTTTAGTAATATATGTAGTACATGACATGTGTTAAGCGCGTAGCGTTAGGTTAAAAAATTAGTTTATAGTAATAAATTAATACAAACTATCCGAGAAACGACTTGAACGTTTACGATATATTATCAATAAATCTTAAGATTATCCTGTCTACCAATTCCAGCACTCGGATTATAATTGTAATATTATTATAGCATAGATATTTAGTGTTAAAGTTTATTATAGTACATTATATATTAATGTAGTAATAGCAACACGTTTTGTGATATTACTATAAACTCTTGACACATTAGATAACTATATATATATAATGAACTATCATAATAGATATATACTATAACACTATTGCATTGGCTAAAATTATCAGGTATTACCATTTTGATATGTTATAAACATAAGTTACGTCTTTACTATAACATAAAATAACTCCATAAAACAGTTCTGTATAATAGAAGTTTTATGTGGCTATTAGTTATAGTATCGTTACGTTTATATTACACATAAGTGGACATTCAGTAAAACATAAGAAGTAATAGCTTTCTACAGTATGAGAATAATAAAATTACATCCCTTAATAAAACCGGCTACTAACTATGTAATAGATTCACCTACACCTTCTAATATAAGTTATTGATGAAATGTAGGATCCTTGTTAGGACTATGTTTAGGTATACAAATAATAACAGGTGTTACATTGGCTATGCATTATAACCCTAGCGTTTTGGAAGCATTTAACTCGGTTGAGCATATAATGAGAGATGTAAATAATGGATGATTAATACGTTACTTACATTCTAACACTGCTTCAGCTTTCTTTTTTTTAGTATATCTACATATAGGAAGAGGATTATATTATGGATCATATAAAGCACCTAGAACATTAGTATGAACTATAGGTACTGTTATATTGATATTAATGATGGCTACAGCATTTCTGGGTTATGTATTACCTTATGGTCAAATGTCATTATGAGGTGCCACAGTTATAACTAATTTAATGAGTGCCATACCATGAATAGGTCAAGATATAGTTGAATTTGTATGAGGAGGATTTAGTGTTAATAACGCTACACTTAACAGATTCTTTTCACTACATTTTGTTTTACCTTTTGTGCTAGCTGCTTTAGCCATGATGCATTTAATGTCATTACATGATAGTGCAGGTTCAAATAACCCATTAGGTATATCAGCTAACTATGATAAAATACCATTTCATCCTTATTTCATATTTAAAGATTTAATAACTATATTCATATTTATGTGAGTGTTATCATTATTTGTATTCTTCATACCTAACGTACTAGGAGATAGTGAAAATTACGTTATGGCCAATCCTATGCAAACTCCACCTGCCATAGTTCCAGAGTGATATTTACTACCTTTCTATGCTATACTAAGATCTATACCTAACAAATTAGCGGGAGTTATAGCTATGTTTATGGCTATACTTGTAATATTATTTATGGCATTTGGAGACTTAGGTAAACTAAGAGGATTCGAATTCAAACCTTTAAGTAAAATATTCTTTTTCTTATTTGTAGCTAACTTTATACTTCTTATGATATTGGGTGCAAAACACGTTGAAAGCCCTTTTATAGAATTAGGACAGTTAGCTACATTGATATATTTTGGTTATTTTTTTATTATAGTACCAGCTATAAGCCTACTAGAAAATAGTTTAACAAATATAAGCATTAACCAAAAGCGATAGTTGTCAAAAAAGGTATTAACATGAAACTCCTAATGGAGAAAATATATATACAACTTATGACAATAATATTATATTTAATGCCGCGTATAATCACTATTCTAATTTATTGTTGCATTTTTATTATAATAGTATACTTTACAAAAGATGATACGGTTATGTACTGTTCAGGACCAGGAGGTTGAAACTCGGGTAAGCTACCTACACTTGAACCAGACCCAGACTTAACTGGACCCGGTACTCCAAGACTTCTATCTGACGGTCCAATACCTCCATCTAATATTCAAGAAACTCCATCCAATACCTCGGAGCCTCCATCTAATACTCAAGAAACTTCATCCAATACTTCGGGACCTACACATGCTTCTATGCGACTGTTACTTAGAAGGGGACCAATAGATAATGTGTACCGTACTCGTTCTGGTTCGGTTGTTTATTACAGTAGGAGTTCAGGACTCACTAGACTATACCTAAATGGAAATAACCAAATGGAAAGAGCATCAGAACTTAGAGAATTACTTCGTACAATTAGTATACAAAACCGTGATAGGTCTTATATAAGACCTGTTACTTTTGTTGATAGTCGAGATAGTAATTTCTTTATGAGAAGTATAGCAGGCCCTAGATCTCGTATACGTGCTAGTGAGATGTTATCTATTATCAGCAGATGAATTAATCAACAATAATCATGGACACACAGGATTTAAAAATGTATTCTTTTCGCGTTTACAATAGAGATAGCTTTTTTATTTGTTCAGCTAAGAACATTAAACAAAAGTTTTTCACAAGCCTTTAACATTTATTAAGAATATACTTAAACAACACTTTAGTTGTCAATTCAATACATATCACTTCATAATCATTATTAACACTATTTACAATGAAAAAACTATTTATACAAATTATAACAAGCATATTAATTTTAACAATATCTATATTCACCGTCGCTGTTTCAACCTATTTTAGTTACGAGGTATTTAAGTATGGTTTACATATTTATTTAGTTTAGGGCTTTAAAGTCCTTTGCGTGCCTTTGCGTAACATCTACCGATAATATAAACAACATTTTAGTTGTCAATCCAATACAACACATATCACTATATTATCATTTTTTAATAAACATAAAATTTATAATCATGAGAATGTGCATACAATTTATAAGAAAAATTTTAGTTGCAAGAACGTTTACTATTACTATTATTTTTATCATCAGCCTATTAGTCGTATTATATTTGAATCTTACAGCTGAATCACTATTAATTAATAGTGATTTAAACCCAATCTTCCGTTTAGGCTCAGGAAATACCAGTGACGCTTCATTTGACTCAGATTCAGAATATAACAGCGGACCTTTACCCATAGAACGTACACTTGAGCCAAATACAGGTAGCTCAGAACCTACAAATACTTTAAGACATTCATCTAATACACAAAACCCCTCTGAACATGCTGATTCTCATTCTGGTTTAAATTCCAATGAAGCTAGATCAGATAGACAGAGGAGAAGTAGAATGTCTGCTATGTTTTATACTCCTTATGGTTCGGTTATTTATTACAATGCGCCTGAAAAATTGTGCCATATACATCTAAATGGAGAAAACTATATGACAAAATCACCAGAATTAAAAAGCTTATTTGCTGATTTGATTAAACATAGAAATAGTAGTAAATTTTTTATAAGAGCTGCAGGTTTTAATAATGAGGCAGACCGTAATTTTTTTATGAGAGAAGTATGAAAGGGTAATAGTGAGCAGGTGCGTGTTGATTCACTTATAATGGCTATAAATAGCTGAATGAATAGATAATATTTAGAAACAAATAGAGTTGCAAAGTAGTATGGTACGAAATGCGACTCGTTATAATTTCTTTCACTATAACAAATATGTTATTACATGTAAAGGTAGCTCTGCTTTAGATGTAGTAGACGCTGTCTATTATAATGCTCCTAGAGCATATATGATACCAGGTAATAACAGCCAAATATGAGAATCACATCGGATATACGGTAGTATTATTTAATTTAATATAATTAATACAGAACAGTTAATTGCTCTATATAATCAGCATAATCATCTTGATTATGTATTGTATGATTCTAGTGTATCAAATTTAATTACTAATATTAATTCTGAATTAACATTATCTAATTATCAGCAAGTTATGACTACAACTGTAACTAACAGTGGATGATTACCTCATAACTTTAATTATAGTAGTTAACTTTATATTGCTGAATACTGTAGTCTTTATTTGATGTTAGCATGTACTATTATACGGTATGTAGATTTATACCAACAGCGATTATTCCAAGCAGTGTTAGCTTATCTTCATATCAATGACCCTCTGGGAAGAGATATCCTTCCGGAGGTTTTTATAGAATACTAACAATATTTAAAACGTTACCCGCCTATCATATAAGTAGTGTATATACAGTATAACACTTTATTCGCTTTTAATATTCAATAAAATCATTAATTTTAGATATATTATATCAAGTAAACAAGTTTATTTATTTATGCCTCAATTATTACCTTTTTTTTTTGTTAACCAAGTAACATTTGTGTTTATATTAATATTAGCATCTTTATATATATTTTCTAAGTACATATTACCTAATAACATATGTTTATATATATATAGAATAGCTATAAGTAAATTCTAAATTAATATTTAACATCGCATTGACGTGGACCATAACACTCGGCATAAAATACATTCGCGTAGCTACGTAGTGTTTAACACTTGCTTAACTTTTGCCTTAGTTTTTACAAATAAATAATATTTAACAATGAATTTGTCATTAATACTATTCTTAATAGGAGTGTTAGGCTTTGTATTGAATAGAAAGAATATAATATTGATGCTTATTTCCATAGAAATAATGTTACTAGCCATAACTTTTTTAATATTAGTAAGCTCATTAAATTTTGACGATATATTAGGTCAAACTTATGCTATATACATAATAAGTATAGCAGGTGCAGAATCTGCTATAGGATTAGGTATATTAGTAGCTTTTTATAGATTAAGAGGAAGTATAGCTATATCATATTAATAATGTATCTATCAATAATAGTTCTTCCTTTATTAGGTTCTATTTTATCCGGATTTTTTGGTAGAAAAATAGGAGTTAGTGGGGCGCAATTAATAACAACATCTTTTGTGATGATAACTACTATATTGGCTATGGTTTCATTTTTTGAAGTAGGGTTAAACAATATACCAGTATCAATACATCTGTTCAGTTGAATAGATTCAGAATCGTTAAATATTTTATGAAATTTTAATTTCGACTCTTTAACGGTATCTATGTTAATACCAGTGTTAATAGTTTCTTCTCTAGTGCATCTTTACTCTATAGGATATATGAGCCATGACCCTCATAATCAGAGATTCTTCAGTTATTTAAGTTTATTTACTTTTATGATGATTATATTAGTTACTGCTAATAATTTTCTATTAATGTTCGTAGGATGAGAAGGAGTAGGTATATGTTCTTATTTATTAGTTAGTTTCTGATTTACTAGAATAGCGGCTAATCAAAGTTCCTTGTCTGCCTTGTTAACTAATAGAGTAGGTGATTGTTTTCTAACTATAGGAATGTTCACAATATTATGAAC
Organism: Lumnitzera littorea; assembly: GCA_024138015.1. Taxonomy (NCBI): domain Eukaryota; kingdom Viridiplantae; phylum Streptophyta; class Magnoliopsida; order Myrtales; family Combretaceae; genus Lumnitzera; species Lumnitzera littorea. The sequence goes on along the minus strand of JAMXBB010000208.1, from coordinate 1,767 downwards.
ATTCGGTAATATAGATTACGCAACTGTGTTTTCTTTAGCTCCATATATAAGTGAAAATATAATACTAGTTATTGGAATTTGTTTATTAATAGGTGCTATGGCTAAAAGTTCTCAAGTGGGACTACATGTGTGATTACCTATGGCTATGGAGGGACCTACACCCGTTTCAGCCTTAATACATGCTGCTACTATGGTTACAGCTGGTGTTTATTTACTTATACGTAGTTCTCCGTTAATAGAATACAGTTCAACTGTATTATTATTATGTTTATGATTAGGGGCTATTACTACTGTTTTTAGTTCATTAATAGGATTATTTCAACAAGACATAAAAAAAGTTATAGCTTATTCAACTATGAGTCAATTAGGTATGATGGTTATAGCAATAGGTTTATCTTCATATAATGTTGCATTATTTCACCTTATGAATCACGCTTTCTACAAAGCCTTATTATTCTTAGGAGCAGGATCAGTAATTCATGCTGTGGCAGATAATCAAGACTTTAGAAAGTATGGAGGATTAAGAGAGTTACTTCCTTTATCTTACTCTGTTATGTTAATAGCATCATTAAGTTTAGTTGCTTTCCCATTTATGACAGGATTCTATTCTAAAGATTTCATTTTGGAGTCTGCATTCGGTCAGTACAAGTTTTCTAGTATATCTGTCTACTTCATAGCAACTATAGGAGCTATATTTACAACCTTATACTCAGTAAAAGTTCTTTACTTAACTTTTATAGGTAATCCTACCGGACCATTGCATGCTTATAGAAATGCACACGAGGGAGACATTTTTATGAGCTTGCCTTTAATAATACTAGCGATGTTTTCTATATTTTTTGGTTATATAACTAAAGATATGTACATAGGTTTAGGTTCGGGGTTCTTTAGTGATAATGGGTTATTTATACATCCCAATCACGAAATAATGATAGATACTGAATTTGCTGTACCTACTTTATTCAAACTATTACCTTTAGGTTGTACTATTATATTCACATCTATATCTTTAATATTATTAGAGCTAGTTTATAAGCCCGTTATAATATTTAAATATTATAGATTTGGTTATAATTTATTTAGCTTCTTTAATCAACGTTTTTATATAGAATTATTTTACAATAGATATGTTACTGATTTAGCGTTAATGTTGGGAGGTCAAACAACTAAAATATTAGATAGAGGTTCTATAGAGTTAGTAGGTCCATATGGTTTAGAGTTAAGCTTGCATAGTTTAAGTAATAATATAAGTAAATTAAGTTCAGGTATAATAACTAGCTATGCATTATACATATTAGTAGGCTTAATATGTTACATGATAATACCTAATTTAAGTAATGAAATATTATTATTATTGTTAATTAGTATATTTTCAATAGGTATTTTATAGAGCAAAACTGGTAGATACATTGGTATAACTATGGTGTTCAGTAAAACTAAGAGGGAAGCGTTAAACGGTAGCGTTTAATGTTTTTTGTATTACATTAGCATTATGTAGATATACATAATAGAAAATTTAAGGAAATAATCCGTTTAATACACAAAAAATAAATAATTATGCTTTTACTAGCTAGTTTATTAGTACCTATTATAGGTGTATTACTCATAATGGTTAACACTTCTGTTAACCCTATTGAAAATAACAGCTACAGCTACAGTTACAACAACAGCAACAGCTATATAAAATACACAGGTTTATCTACAAGTTTACTTAATTTAATCATTATATTAATTATATTCTTATTATTTGATTTTTCTACAAATCAG
>JAMXBB010000207.1:2500-12500 GCA_024138015.1 Lumnitzera littorea | reverse complement strand
CCATAAACCATGGAAAGCATCCACCTTTTCTTTCATGACTTGGGAATAGAAAGGAGATTCGTGCCGGTCTTGACACAAACTGTGAAAGATCTTTCTGCGACTTATGACATCGTTTTCATTACGATCTCAAGGGCTTGCATATCATATATTATTTACTTCCGGGGTTCTGCAACTGCTCCAGCACCTGAAAGAGATCATCCCGAGAAAGGATCTCACTGGAGCTTACCCTTTGGCCCAGTTTTTGGACCACATCTAAGCACGTGAAGTCGTCGCGAGGAACTTCCTCGTCTTCTCGGCTGGAATCAAAAATGCGTTGTGTCCCCTTCTTCTCTTTCTCACAGCACCCTCAGCGCTCTGCCTTTTTCGGGGATTAGCCTCTGCTCTGGTCCACCACCGGGAAAGGTTATAAGAAGAGAAGAAAGCATTCTCTAGCACTCTCGGAGACTAGAATTGGTAGCATCTCGGTCCCTAACCCTCAAGCTAGGATGAGGAGCGAACGGGGAAGCAAGCCACCCGCCTAAAAACCTCCTCCTTGTCCTTCTTGCTTAAGTAAGGAGACCGTAAACGCTTCCGTGCTTCTCTCTTCGTATAACCCTTTTTCCTTTCCCGTATGGAGCCACCGTCTTCGTTGGCATGCTTTACCATGGGCTTAAGCCAGGGGGTAGCCACCGGTGGGACTAGCCAAGCGACCTCAGCTGTTTCGGAAGCCGTCCGTCCGACTTACTGGATCAATGACTGCCGTCTTGTACGCATGCTTGAGGGCTTCTTTCTTTCGACGCCGGTTTGTAATGAACGGGGTATTCCTCCTTTTCAATGGCTTTCCGTAGACAGTTGCTCGAAAGGTGCCCCTCTCCATTTTGAGAGTGTTCTACCGTACTGTCTCCGTAAGCCTTCCCTAGTTCCCTGGTCCCGTCAGGCTGGTTACTGGATTAGGCCTCGCTCGGACGGCTGTGGTCGAAACATAGAGTAAGTACTCCACATCTTTTTCGTGGAGCCTAGAGGTTTCGGGGATCTAGGTTACTTAGAGGAATCAAAGCATGCGTGTTCAGTCATCACTATACGATAATTACGTCCCTTAGGCTAGAATTATAATACTAGAGATTCTTAACAAAGCAAGTACCATTCCCCCCGAGGGGGTTAGGGGGGAAACGTTCCTTTTCTTTCTTGTATGGGGAAGGAGGACAGAGCTTTCGAGGACTAGTAGCCCTTCCTCTAGTTCTAGTAGCTATGGAGGGAGACTCTTCTTTAATAAAATAAGTAGTGGAATAAGCGGGTATTTTACTTATATTGGTATAAGCATATATTTCTTACTCTATAAATGTATGCTTTCACACCCTCCATTCTACAAGAGCACTTTTCGGGGTATTTGGTTACTAATATCTTTCCTTCTTCTATGCTTTTGCAGTTCTTTCTTAGATGCTTCCAAAATGTAGATAGAGGTCATACTTTGTGTTCTTATTTTCCGATCTACGAATCTTGTCTACGATTGGAGGGTTTTCACTCTTCCCTTAGAGTGACCCATGTGTAAATCCTTGCCGAGAATCATCCAGATGCTAGGATAGAGGGGCAGAATCCTTATGTTAGTGTGGCTAACGATTTCTTTCTCTGGAATTATCTTTTTTCTCTTATTCTAGGAGGGTCTTACTCCTCTTGTTAAGACCAGTAAAAAAGGGCATACCCTATGCATATCTTTCTAGTCCCATTGTGCGAGTGTAGGATTTACCTTGCAATATTGAATCTCTTGCTCTAAAGAACTATTAAATATCCCTAAGGAGCTAGCTGAGTCAATCTCTTTGCAAGCTAGTTTCAGTTACCTTTTTTGGGGGTCTCGACCAATAAGTGCTAGTTGCCAGTGGTTAGTATTAAGTACTTCCATTCTTTTCCTCAGTCTTCCCTTCCTAAGCAAGCCTTTCCGAATCTATAGGATTGATTCTGTGGGTAAGAAAGGTATATCTGCAGCAATGGAAGCAAATCTCCTATGGGATTGGGGTTGAATGGGAGTTCTCTTTATTTTTGGCTCTTCCCACTTTAGAGTTTCCTAATATGTGTTTAAGAAGTCCCTAATCTATTCTATCAGTACTACTAGCGAGCTAACATGCTAACAGTAGTTAAAAACTGGTCTTTATTAAGCTCCCCTTTTTACCTAGCATAATAACTAAATAACTAACAGGCTTAGAAGACTAGCAGTTCTACTAATAGGATAAGAGTGAGTTGGCAAAGGCTATTCTTCTCATTCCTTCCCCTTTTTATACACCTGCCGGTCCGGTAACAAAGCCTGTCAACCAAGAGCGGAAAGAAACTACGGCATTAACCGAGGTTGAAAGAGCACAGGGAGCCGCTCCGCCAGTTGGCGTGGAGAGATGGGTCACTTTTGCGCATCTCGCGCTGTGGTGATTGGTAGAGGAGCCGAGCGTACGCTAGAAGAAAGTTCCTAAGGGCTTCCACTAGGCAATCGGACCACTACATCGAATGAAATCAACTGCTTTCACGCTGCGCTTTGCTACTTAGAGTTCGGAAAGCAAAGTGAGCTTCTTGAGTTAGGGACCGCAAGCCAATACTTTCTGCTGGTTTATATATTAGATTATCCAATCCAACGAAATCAGAAAAAGATGCAGTGCTTACCCATTAGGCGAACACAGTACATGCTGTGCACACAGACTAACTCAAGAGAATTGTACAGACATAACCACCTCCAATAAAATATAGAGAGCAGAGGGTCGTCCACCCAATTCGAAGTGTTTTCCTTTCCATCTAAAGGGCTAACGCCGGGGTACTAGCTGGTAAAAGAGTGAAACCATCAATAAGCATCTTCTTGGATTGAAGCCCCTACTCGATCTCTTATAGCAGGATTTTTTCCATCAATGGCAGCTGATGTATCAATAGCAGCTATATGAGATAGCCTCGGTTCGTACCAAACCAGAACTTTTCTTTTCGTACGAGAAAAGATCAGCAAAGCAGGACGGACAACTCCCCCCACCACGTCTTGCATGTCCGATTACAAGCTTCACCGATCCGATCCCATTCCTCAGCTTGAGGGAAGCCAGCTCTTGCTTCGACTTCGGCTTATACCTCTGCTTCGTGCTAAGGAAGGATCCGCTCTTTGTAGAACTGGTGTGTGTAGTTATTTCTTTATTTCATGTACAAAAGTCAAGGTCTTTATAATCTTCTTGTTCCGTAAGCTTAGCTATTTCTGAAGATCTTATCCTACCCGGCCTTTCTTGGCATCATAGGATGTCAGTCCACCTTAGTTTCTTGGATGATTTGAATAGGGCTTAGGAGGCTCTCCATCACTGAGGTAGGGTAAAGGGTCGAGTCCGGGGTCCTACCTATTCCATGAAAACCCGGCAATCAAACCCACATAGTTCTTCGATGTGAAGGGTTCTAAACCCCTTCCAGTTTATAGAGTCGAATCATCGAATTGATGGATTGCACACTATCGGACGAAGCGGAACACTCGAAGGGAAAAATGACATTTCAGACTCCATGGATTTAGCCTTTTTTCCCACTATTAGACTGGGGTGGTTGGGATCACATAATTAAAGACTGCGGACCGCTGAGATTTCTTGCCCTTCCCGCCGAACCGAGCTATTGTCTTTTGATTAATCTTATTCTCCCCGGGCGAATTCTTCATACAGGAGTTCTCTTAAGTCCTCGCCGTGTGAGAGGACTTGCGACCAATGTTCTCATTCCAAACTGCTGCTTCACGAATAAACCGATTCAAAAATGTGCTTCACCGTCGGTGCTAAATCACTGCGATCACTGATTACTAGAGGGCGTTCAAGTTTAAGACAGCAGAAAAGTAGACAAGAGAAGCCTCTTTTGAGAGCGGAGAAAAGGGACGCTGTTAATTGGCTGATCTGATCACAGAACAAAAGTAAGAATCCTCCTCCCAGGGCCTTTCTCGCTAGTTTCTCAGCAGAAAACCTTAAAGTATTTCCTCAGATTGGAGCTGGTCTTGTCGGAAAGCTAGAAGACTTTCTTGAAAAGCCCCATCTATTGACGTAAATTAGGAGTCTCGTCTTGAGAATCCGGTTTTTTAGGGGCGTAAGCAGAGTGAATTTCGAAAAAGGATTCCTCCTTGGTTTTAGCAAACACAAGTTATAACCTTCTTTTATTGAAAATCTTTCTCTAAGGATCAAGAATGGACTGCGAGAGGATGAAGAGGCTTATTCTCTAGTCTGGACCCTGGTTCCCTTTGAATCTAGCAATTGGTTGGTCTCAGTTAAAGGCTCGGTCCGTATCGAGGAATGATTCATCGGAGGCGAGTAAGATAAGATGACTACTTCTAGTCTTAAACTGGAAAGGTCAAATCTCCCACTTCGTCCAATTCCTTTTCATCAAGTCCGTCAGCAGCCTCTCTCTCTTCCGACCTATCAAGGTAACAACTTGGCTGGCCGAAGACCAAGCCCGAACAAGACCCCAGTCGTCATACCAGCATCCGATCCGAACATTTCCAATTCCCCAAGCCTCGAGGGAACAGACCTATGAAAGCCTTTCGCTAGGGCCTTACCTTCTTCATTCATGACCGAGTAAGATGCTGGAAATAGACTTCGCCTAATCCCTTTTCATTACATCCAACCTTTGCTACTTCTGCTACCGTAGCCCTTGCTGATTGACTTGATTGGCCTCCCCCATTGTCAACTCGCTTGCCCCGGCTCAAAGAACTCTCTTGAGGAAGTGACTTCGCTCACTGAAGACCAAGCAGCAATTTTGGATTAAAGGACACAAGCCCGCTATTCACTCGCTTTCAACCTTCTTCTATCGACGGCTCCGAAGAAAAGAGCATCTTATGGCCATGACTAGCTAAAAATCACTGCCATCTCACGATTGGGACTCGAACCCACAGCTACGCTACTTTCCCGATAGTAGATCGTGAGGGGGGATTCAACCAATTGGTTGAATTTAGGTCTGCCACCCCTCCCACCATTCGTTGTTCCATTCGCTGGTGAGATTTTAGGCATAACCGAAGAGTTGTTTTAAAATCAAAAGATGGCCACGGAATGAATCTTTTTTCATTAGAAAGAAAATGGTGGAGAACGTGCTTCCTTTCTTTCCTCTGCTAATGGTCATTGGAGTGGTCCTTTTTTTTATTTTCACAACTTTTCCATCTTGGATTTTCGCTTCATGTTCCTTTACTTCATTGAAAATACAATTTGTGACCGGGGAAGGCTTGTTTTTCTCCTCAGCCTCCTTTTTAAATACATGATATTAGGTTGGATTTCTCTTCATTCGCTCTGTTCGCGGAGCGGCATACCACAGAAAGAAATAGGAAGACTAACCTGTCTTCCAGTCCAATCCTTCCTGATCGTTCCCTTTAGTAGGTCATACAAATTGCCATATGAGGTCCCCCCTGAGGAAGTTGTTAAATCGGTCCAGTCCAGCTCAAATATTTCCTTAAATAGCCGTTGCATCTCAATATTCGTCTGGACTAATTCAAGGTTTAAAGCCCGGGCCAGCTCCTCGTCCCTTATTTTTTCGTGATGCCAACTAATTTTTCCATCTGTTTCCCATTGTGCGAACTTCCCTCTAAGAATGGGAATAATAAATTCTTTCATTGCCTCGTGCTGTGGACTCCCCACATCTATGAAATGGTAGTGCTCTCCTTTGTTGGGAACACTATTAATGGTAGTCGAGTTCTAAGAAGACGATGTGGACGAGACGGATGGGGGCGCAGAAAAGAAGAGTTCTTTGTCCTAATCCGTTTCGGAGGTGCGGCAAAAGAAGAATGCTTTTTCTTTCAAAATAAGTATGGATTCCCAATTCCTATTAAACTTCTGCTGACTTTAGAACGAGAAGAACTGGCAAAGACGTCAACTTAAAGGTATGCCTGCCCTACTGATGGATTACGGAAACAAAGTCAAAAAACAAAAGAGAAGGAAGAGGTTTCATTCCTATTCCAGTCATAACCTAATCCACTCTTCTACAAATAATTACTCTCTGCTAGAAGGATATAACTTGTGTTTGCTAAAACCAAGGGGCCGACCCAGAAAAAGACATTGCAGGAAAAGGCTCTCCAGCGGCAGCGTCTGCTTCAGCATTCACTGATCCACCAACAATTGAAAACTGAACTTCTTTTTCGTGGTCTTTGTTTAGTTAAATTGACTTCTTCTCTCACTTTCCCACCAAGGCGACTTGCCAACATTGACATCAACATGAAGACTCGGTGCGATGGCTTGCTTTCGACCAAGTTTGTTATACCAAGCCTACTAGCTTTCAACTCAACCTAAATAAGGCAATCTTTTAGCATCCCCGGACCGAAATCCTATAGGAATTTCTGCTCCAGCCCCAATAGAGGGTGCCCTAAAACTCCATCAAGAGGCGCTTTTTCTTCTTTGGATTGGCACTCTTTGTCCGTCTAGGGTTCATTTCTTTTTAAAAAAGACCGTCCCTTGAAGCTAGGTAGGGGGAGATGAGTGTATGGTGATACACATTTCCAAAGAGAGAATGGAGGACACTTGAAAGAAGTTAATGGAGGCTAAGGAGCTGCAACAATAGCATTAGCGCTTCCAGGCACGCTTGCCTATCACTTCTGCTTCATTCATCCTACTCTACTTCTCTTTCTTTCATGCTACGGCTGCTTCTTTCATCCTGATGAGCTAGCCGATGCAATTGCTAGCACAGGAAAGATAACTCATGCCATCGTGGATTCCTTTCCTTGTGAATATGGCTACTGGCTATTCTTCGCATCGAAGAAAGTAAGTTGTTTAAATAAGGGAACTCTCTCTTGCAAGTGAACTAAAGGCTAGGCTTCTTCATTCCTTTGCTCGAAAGCCTTGTTCTGTAGCACAAGAATAAGCATTATTGTCCTTGAACGGAGAGGAAGCTGGCTAACTAAACCTCTCATTACTTCAATTGGCATTGTATCACGAGTGTTGGATTCCTTTCATGTTACAGGTTTAGCATTCCCCATAGCTTTAGTCCCCGTATGTTTAGTGGTCGAGTGAGGAGATGAGAATTTAGCAGCAAAGATAGAAGCTGGAGATTGGCCACAAAAACCTCTTCTCTTTCTCAAGGAGACAAAAAAGAGAAAGGAAAAAAGCAGAAGTCGCATCTGCTTCCTAGGGAAAGTAAGTAAGCCAATTTCTTGGAAAGTTCTTTCGATCCAGTTGTTGGAAGGTTGATTGACAAAAGAGATTAGGGATAGGTAAGATTTTTTCCATGATTAGAGAGATGAGACTCGAGCTGTTTTCATGCCAGCAAGGGAGTCGGGATAAATAGGACAGGATAAGCTAGGGCCAGGGCCAGTTCCCGGTCTCCTTATGCTGTAACAAGTGTTGGAGCGAAGGCGAAGGAATTTTCCAAGTTCTTCTCTATCTGACTACCAAGATGCAACAGGTGCTTAGCTTATACTTCTAGTAAGCGCTATATTGATCTTTCTTCTTTCTAGCAGTCTCAATGAAGTAGTCCCTTATTAGGCTCTCAGTGTAAACCTAGTCTCATGCTCGTGAGATGAAGCTTCCCGACGAGTCAGTTTGAAAGAAAGCCATATGAGTCAAGGGCTAAGGCTAGATCAAGTTAGTTTTCTAAAGTTTGAATATTAGAGTGACCTTAGGGTCGCCCTCTAATGCCTTTTCCCAAGGTGTAATAAGTCTGATCTAGCTAGATCCTAAGATAGATCTCGATCCACTTCAACTTCCACTCTAACTCAAACACCAGGAAAGGCTGGATGAAAGACCTTTGAGTCCGAATACTGGCCCTGCCAGCACATCCGGTTACCGTACGTTGAAAGAATTTTTTTCTATCAGCTTGCTTCTTTTAGGAGCCCCATTATTCATTATGCAATGTGGGAGATCCCTGAGGACGAAGAGCATAAGCTAAAAAAGACCTTTTGTTGACCGGCTTAGGCTTCCAATGAGCACCAAAGGGCTTCAGCTCTTATGACAGACTATCCATAGAGTCCCTTCCTCTGTCACTAATGAGAAACTCCCGATTGAGGTTTTTACAGGTATGAAGTGACTGGTTCGATAGGACCAGGAGAGAACTCACTTTTTTGAATACTATTTTTTTGTCAAAGCTTTTTGTATGTTCAATAACCCTTAATAAAAAAATGGCAGACCTTGATCCATCAACCGAAGGCTTAATCTAATCATCATATGAAAAAGCAGGAGTCGATACAACCGGGAATCCTATTGGCTTGGTCTTGTAGTTGTCTGCCCCGTCCTCTCCAACCAGTCGACTTTCTCTTTCCATGGGGAGCTGGTCTCGTATTGGGTGCTGGTCCCAGGTGGAAGTGACAATAAGGTTGAGTGCTTTCTCTACACAATTCCAGATTTCGGAAAGTCTGTTTTCCCTCTGGCCCGCTATAATATAAGTGGGAGGTGCCGAAACTAATGTACTTTACTATACGACTTTACCGCTTTCCTTTGTGAAGGGGGTTTGCTTTTTACTTAACACCACTTTTTCAAGACTTTCCAGCATAATTGAGATTCAAGGTTGAGTCGAAGAAATCCACTCGCATAGCTTTCTCTCGTGGTCGGACTCCACCAATGGTGTTTGAGCGGCTGTCTCTCCTCTGTAGATAGGGCGCTTCTCCCCTTTCCCACTTTTCTTATGTCTTTGTCAACAAGAGACCGGAAAGCAAACCAACTAAGAGTCTAGGTCCCCGCTGTCTTACCTCACCTCGCGTAAAGCGAAAAAGAAAGAAAATGCTTCCTTAGTTTTTGGCAGCAGAGAGATAGATACACATTCTAAATTCAAGTTCGAAGCAATTGACTTTTACATTACAAGATCTGGTGATGCGCGTCTATACGCTATGCCCATTTTTCTTTACTAAACACTTCGGCCTTACCTTGCTTGTAGTCGGGATCGCTAGACCAGTAGCCATAGGAAGATTAAGATTAATATATAATAAAAGAAGATTTTATAGGCATGCTGGTATTCCTATCGTAAAGGCTACCAGAAAGAGCTATATTCCCCCAGAAGGCTTAACAAGGCTTAGCGTGGTAGTGCTCAGTGGAATAAGAAAAAGTTTTCTAACTATGTTCCAAAGTCAAGTTACAGTCTAGGTCATTCACTAGTAAAAAGGCCAGCCTAGCCCTATCAAAGTGACCGCAGCTTTCGGATTAGCTTGTCTGCCTAGCTCCCAGAGTTTCAAGGCCCCATCTAAGATAGGCTTTCCTGAAATAGCCTTAGGACTTTATCTACAAAATCCGAGTAGTCTAGAATCCTGAGTTTCAAACCGTACCAGATCACGGCAAGAAGTTGCTTTCTTCAATCGTATATCGAGGGACTCTCAATCGCGGTAGAGTCTGAAATTCCTAAATCTCTCTTCTTGACGGGCTTATGAGGGAAAATTTCCACAACCTTAGTCCTGGCTTGATCAAATCCATAAGTACAGCTCCGCTTTCGATTGCATGAAAATAGTATTCTCTTTCTCAAGTCAGTGTCAGCAAGGATGAAAAAGCTTGTGTTTGCTAAAACCAAGGATTCGTAGATCTCCAAAGAAGCTACTACCTCTTCTATGATACTTGGGACCTCTTCAAAGCTTATGCGCAGTCCCTAAAAGGGAATGAAGGCTATGGCCGATCGTTAGTAAGGTTACTGAGCCTTTCCTCTCTCTGCGTAGGAATCCTTTTAAAATATCTGCAAGCCCCTTTGCTTACTTAACTCTCATCGCCCTTCTGATGGGTATGGAAACATCTATCTCTCTAGGAGTCGAATAGTGAAAAAACGCATCTTCACGGAGCCGATACTCATGAGTTAGAGAGAAATTGGATGGGATCTTTCAATCAAGAAGAAATTCCCTTTAGTCAGGTGTGGGCTGAGATCGCCCCCTTTCGACTTCGAGAATAAATCCCAAAGGTCACTCCTTTCTATCACAAGCTCTGAAATAGCTGGTTCAACATTTGGCGTGGGACGGACTTTTCAATCAAAGCGTAGGCCTAAGACCGACCAGAAAGGGCTAATTAGCGGGCTTTTGACCCGAGCTACTAGGCCAGGGCCTGAGGAGAGGAACTATTTCAAGCAAGGATGCTATGACCTCAGATCTGAGACCGATTGA
>JAMXBB010000206.1:0-14126 GCA_024138015.1 Lumnitzera littorea | reverse complement strand
CATAATTATATAATGTATTGAATTCATGCGAATAATTAAGAGAACAAATCTTAAAAATAAAAGATACGTTAAAAACTTAATTATATGAGTATAGTTATATATTACGCATGATATATACATGGGATATTTACCCATATATTAATAAATAATTAAATCTTAATAAAATATACCTAAAATATTAAAAATAATTCCAAATCTCATTCAAAAGACTAAATTTCGGTTGGAAAATTTCTGGATAAGTTAGAATTCACCATGGCACAACTCCAACAGTAGATTTGCAATGAGTCAAAAACAATTTATTAACAAGTTAACACCTCCTACATGGGAATTTCAAGAAGATGAGGAGAAAAAAAAAATTTCAAACAAGTTACAGCAACCCTCCACCGACTCAAACCAATATATATAAGGTCCCTAGTACTACTTTAGACCGTTTAGGACCTTAAACCACAGAAAGGAAAATTTAGAAAAAAATCGTAGAAAATAGAAAAAATTATAAGAAAAACAGAGCAATTATCGTGTTTGGCTAGTTCCTAGGACTCCCGTTGTTCTGCTATTAAGCCACTTTACCACTAAGGAGTACCCCCAGCATCTAGGCTGTCCGACATGCCCCCACTAACCTATGGCTGTTGGACCCATTAAGAATAGTCATGTCAAAATTTTGTTTTATTTTTCAAGAATTTTTAAAAAATAACAATTCCACTAAAAAAATTATGAAAAAAATTGTAGTTAGGTTATTTTGAATATACTTTCATGTGATATTTTCATTGTTAAAAAATTTGTAATTTTAATATACTTTCTTAATAAATCTACTGTTCATTCGAATTTAGGATTGTAAAATAAATGTACTAATGATGTTGTTTTTAGCCAAAAATTTTTATGTAGGATGTGTATGATATATTGATAATTGCTATGTAGCCTGAATTTTGATTTGAATATTTTTAATATTTATTGCATTTTTTAGCCTAAAAATAGCTCAAAAATAGGCTGAAATTATGAATTAAATAGGAAATTATGGAATTAATTGATGAAATAGACATGAATTGATCTCAAGTGAATAATAACAATGTGGGATCAGAATGAAATTTATTTAATGAAAAAAGAATCATAATTAAGTAATTTAGGAGTAAAATCGTAAATACGAATTTATAAGCGATAGGTTGAAAACTTGAAACCAAGTGATAACTAAATTCCCCATATTTTTAGGAGTTTATAGAAATTTTTGGAGAATTATTTGTAAATCCAGACTATTTATTACGAATTTACCTAATAAAATGGCTTAAATTACAAGTTAGGGTATATTTTTAATATTAATAAGTTAAAATGAATTAAATAGTAAAATAAAAACTACATATGTGATTGTTGATTAGATTGGATTAAATGAGTATTTTTATTATATTTACCGATATTTTCTGATCGGGATAAACTTTAGGTATGTTAGGGTTAGATAATACTCTTATTGTAACGATATATGAACAAATTAGGTAAAATACAATTTAATAATGTAAATTATGTATAATATGATCATATTTATATAATTACGTATAACTGTATTAAAAACTTGAACTATTCGTTAAAAGTCATTTCTAGGAATAGGATTAGGATTAGGACTAGGACTCATAAAACGTGTTGTTAAGTCTATATGACCCCAACGATACTAATTTTATTAAAATCAAATAACCTTAAGTAATATAACCTATAACTTTATCATATTCTAAAATATACGTATTTTGGTAACCCTATTAGAATTAAAATGTGATTTAACAAATTAAAAGTACGTTTCGATACGATCGAAACAATATATATTACGTAATAGTATATATGACGTACAATATTAACAATTAATAACTTAATTTGATATATAGTAATAATACGTCTATATATTATAGAAACAATATATATATATATATAACTGTTTTAGATTAAACCTTATATTTTCATAATTATTACAAAAACTAAATTTGGGTCTTTTGTGTAAGTAGGATCTTCTAGTACAAAAACAGTTGACGATTCGAGTTAGTAGAAGAGAGTGTCTAAACATGTAAGTTGGGATTGTGGCTTCACCGTTTGTTGGGATACTGTTTTAAAGTATCCGAAGACCTAAGAGTACTTCTGGCTGTGTTTGTGGTTGTCGACTGTGTGCATGCTGTGTATGTGGATGATACTCAGTTGTGATAAGAATTGAACTCCTTAGCGTGTTGTTTTATATGTTTGCATTGATTCTGTATTGTATGAACTTGTTGGCTACTAGTAATTAAAGCTAACGTTTATTCGACTAAAATGAAACTGAACATACATAACACCTATTAGGGGAAATGATTAAGAGTGTTAGGCCAAATACCAACCTTTTTTTTATGAGGATAGCTGAAATGGTCATTTCCCCATCCTTAGTTGAACTAAGTGACAAGCGAGGAGGTCGCAGTAAGGTTGGAGGCCGTAGTTTGAAGGTGGTCATAGGAAGAGGGTGTTTTCTGTTGCACAAGCCCGGGTTTGGTCTGACTTGAGTTGTGATGAAACTCCTTAATCCGAGTTGGAGCAGATTTAATTTCTCTAACCTCATAATGGACTAGATAACATTGTGCGATGTTTCATTTGATTGATTGTATTGCATTTCATTATAATTAGTAACTTTGTTTGTGTTTGTACAGTGCTCTTTTGACCCCATCTTACTTACTGAGTTAATTGTGCTCATATCTCTATAGACTTTTTTGCAGGTGTTGAGTGAAATTAGGATGTTTAGATACCATTGTTCCTAGGTTAGTGTGCTACTGTTTAGAAAAGTGAGGAACAAAGAATCAACTAAACCTCGGTTTTTTACATTTTGTTTTTTGAGTTTTTGAGGAAACTAATTGGGAATTCCCTAGGAGCTTACTAGTTTCCTAACTTATTGTATATAGATTGTAAAACCTATGGTTTTTAATAAACTCTAATTGTAAACTTTAATTTTGGATGTAAAACGTTTGTGTAAATACTATTGTGGTACTAGACAATAGGTCGTATAAAATATGTATTTTGTAAAGCTCTATCACAGGTTTGGTTATTAATAGCTGTTAAAATAGATGTTTCAAGTTGGTAGAGTTGTGTACATCTTATGTGAACTGTATTTACGATAGCAGTTGTCAGGTTAGTTTCTATTTTAGGTTAGTTTATACGGCGGGACTGTTATGACTCTTTCTATTTGGGGCACGACAGATCCTTAGCCTTCTTTGCTAGCTACTCAGTTACTGCATTTTTCCCTCTCCAAATGCGATAGAACTGGCCTTTAATCTCTTTTAGTAAAGTCTTCGCCTAGGATATGTCATTCTAAATGTCCCATTTGGTGATACTTTTTGAAAACCATCTAGATACCACTTTACAATCTATCTTAACCTATACTTTTGTGATATTGAATTGTTTACAATATTCTAGACCCTTCACTAAGGCAGTTAGATCAATTGAATCAATCAACATTGTTTGAGGGAAAGCCATAGCACAATAATACATTACCATTATAGTCCCTAAGAATACCACCACCACCACCATTACCTTAGGCCAAACTACCATCGACATTCAATTTATAATAACCACTTTTGGGATATTTCTAAGACAAGGATTTGATAATCTTTTTTCTTAGGAGGCTGAACAATTGTAGAAAATATATCCTCATCATACCTAACTTGGTAAGTAGTAACTAGTTTAGCAAGTTCTAGGTTGATTAGATCCTCCATGATATGCTTTAGCAAAATCTTAGTACGCCTATGGATGTTTCTTTGTTTCCTATTATTCTTTTTAACCTAAAGATGCCATATAGTAATAATAGATACGAACATTCTAACATGATTAGTTACGTTACTAGCTTAATTCCAAATCTTCAACATAACATTTATGGATGAAATGTTTGCAAGTCAAGTACTTCTAAAGTATGAGAAGCGTTGCTTCAAAACATCTCGAGCATAATCACACAAAAGGAGAATGTGTTGTTTTACAATTTTTAAGGCAACAAACACATTGCAATGCAAGGGCTTGACCCCATGAGCATTGTTTATCTTCATTAGAGAGGAAGGACTAGATAACCTTCTACATAAAGAATGATATGTTCAAAGGAATAAAAGAATTCCATAAACATTTGTGTAAAATAGACTTCTTAATGTTGTTTCTAAACTCATTCCAAGTATTAGACACTAAGAAGGAACCATTTGAAGATATCATCCAAATAGGCATGTCATTTGTTTCCTGTTTGACATTCAAAGTTAAAGTATCCTGTACCAGCCCATTCGGAGCATACAAACAAGCCTATCATTAATCCATAGGTCACAGACTTTAAGATGGGGGTAACTCACAAAGGATAATTTAAAATTGGGACTTTTTGGCAACCAATTATCAAACTAGAAACAAAAATGACCCTTGTTAAGGCCAAAGAAAATGTAATCCTTCGTGAATTGCTTAGCCTTTAAGAGCCTTTCCTATAAAGAAGAAGAAGCATGGGATGCAATGACTTCAATAGGGTGTTTTCCTTTAATATACTTAGTATGCATATAATTAACAAGTATATAATTTTTAGTTCTAAACTTCCATCAAAGCTTAGCTTTGAGGCAATGCCTAATGACCTTATACCCAGACCTCCTTCCTCCATATGAAGACAAAGCTTTTGCCATGAAGCCTAATGAGTGGCTTCTGACTCATTTTAATCCTCCCCACAAGAAATTAACAAACATATTCTCTAACTTTTTGGTTTCATTTTCGAGGTTGTATAGCTTGAAAAATGCAGAGAGGTAGGGAGGAAAGAACACTATTTATATGAGTATTGCGACCTATTGTAGATAACCAAAGATTAGCCTAGTTATTTAGCGTATGGGATACCTTTTTGAATATATCATTGAAGCTCTACCTATCCTTTTACCCTGTAGTTAAAGGAAATTAAGGTATGAAAGAGGAAGTTGTTGGACATTCATCCCAGTTATGGTCTAAATGGAACACTTATTAGAAGCTTTATTGGAAAGAGGAGAGAGCTTTGCTTATTGACCTTTAGCCCCAAAACCCTTATATATTAATTAAGAAATTCTATAACCCTAGACACTAATGGTTTACAGCTATTCAAGAACATAATATAATCATCAGCAAAGCAGAGATGTGAGATCTAAGTTGGAGTAGTCGTCTTATTCTTAAGCGATGAATATTTTTGAAAAAGATGATTTAAACCTCGTAACAAAAATTTAGATGCAAGAATAAATAGAGGAGAAAGGGGATCCCATTGATGCAAACCCTTAGTAGAAGTAAAGAAACTGAAAGTATTTCGATTAACAAGCATGAAAAACTAGCTGTTGCACATAATCTTTTTAACCATAAATGTGAATTTCCAATGAAAGCCTAACAAGAATACCCAATCAAGTTGATTATATGCCTTTTACATATCTAATTTCATGATGAGATTACCTCCACAAACCTTGTGGTCTAAATCAAACAAAAGTTTTCGAGCTAAGAGGTTGTTATCAATATGATGTTTTTGCCCTTAACAAATCTTGTTTGATTTGGATTGATGATCTTGAGAAGGATTCTACTAGGTTTATTAGGAAGAATTTTTGAAAATATTTTTGAAGTTATGTTACATAAGCTAATAGGCTTGAAATTCTTCCAAGATTGAGGGTTGGTAACCTTAGGGATGAGGACAATCGTCGAGTAGTATAAAATCTAAAGAGGAAATCCCTTAAAAATTTCAAGAATAGCTTCATAAACACCTCAATAATGTCTAAATAATAAACCTCTAGAGCCATCAGGGTTAGGTTCAGAATTGTTATCAAGCTTAGATATCATCTGTGATACTTCTTCAAAGGAAGGTTGGGCAACAAGCCTTTCATTTTCTAAGTTTGAGATGATTTTGTTGATCTAACTGGGACATTGGAATGGTTGTAGATTAAAGTCCTTTGAGAGCAAAGCTTGAAAAAAAGTTAGTAGTAGAAGTACAAAGGGCATCACCCTAAATCCAATTCCCATTTTCTTCCTTAATTTTGATTATTTTATTTTTAGCCCTTCTCTCTTTCACAACAGTAGGGAAGTATTTTGAATTTCCTCCATCTTTTAACCATTTAACTTTGGATCTTTGTTTCCAAAAGATTTCATCTTGTTCAATTAGATTAAGAAGATTTGCCTTAACCTTTACGTTTATTATCACTTTCATAAATCATTTCCAACTCATTAACCTTTTCTTCAGCATTTTTAACATTTTTAAGAATGTTATCATCTATAGTTTTATTCTAATTTTTTAGGGTGTTTTTAAGTCCATTAAGTTTTAACTGAAATTTATGCAAATCATGGTACTTACAATCTTCATTCTAAGAGGATTCAATAACATTTAAGAAATAGTGATGATGAATCCACATATTTTGAAATAAAAAATTTGAACAATGAGCATTAGTTTTCCTAGTAACCTCCACTAGCAAGGGACAATGATCTAAACATGCTTTATTAAGATGGAAAATGGTAGTTGAATCAAGTTGGGAAAACTAATTTGCTTCTATGAGAGCTTTATCTAACCTAATTTTTTTTCTTTTATTTTGCATTAGTTAGATTACAAGATGAGATCATCTATTGGAAATCAAGCATAAAGCTAGTTGTGTTAGTTTTACCCCCTTTTCCATCATATGGAGATAGCATAGTGTTAAAGTCAACAATAACCATCCATTACCTATTGGTAATTTCGTATATGTTAGCTAGATCCTCAAAACATTCTTCCTTAGAGTCCTACATCATTTAACATATATGATAGTGACATAAATAGGAAAGGACAAAATAGAAAAGATACATTTCATGTCAATAAATTGTTCCTTATCAAGGATTAAGGTCTAAGGCATAGTGTTTAAGGTTCAAGGTAAAGGGGTTGGATTCACAGTTGATGGTCTAAGGTTTAGGGTTTTGGGGATTAGGGTTAATGCTTTAGGGTTTATAGGTTTTAGGGTTTTGGGGCATAGGGTTCAAGGGTCAAGGTTCAAGGTTCAAGATTCAAGGGTCAAGGTATAGGGTTTAGGATTCACATTTGAAGGTTTAGGGTTTAGGGCATCGGGTTTTAACGATTAGGCTTAATGCTTTAGGGTTTGTAGGGCTTAGGGTTTAAGGTTAAGGTTTTAGGGTTTAGGGTTTTGGGGTTTGGGGTTTAATGTTTTTTTAGGGTTTAGGGATTAGGGTTCGAGGTTTTAGGGTCCGAGGTTAGGGGTTCGGGGTTTGGGTTTTAGGGGTTCCGGGTTCGGGATTTGGGGTTTCGGCTTCTAAGCTTTAGGGTTTTAGGGTTTGGGGTTAGGGGTTTTAAGGTTTAGGGGTTTAGGGTCTAGGGTCCGGGGTTTAGGGTTTGGGGTTAGGGGTTAGGGTTTAGGGTTTTAGGGTTTTAGGGTCTAGGGTTTTTTCAGGGTTCAAGGTTTTTTTTATTTTTTTTTTATTGGCAAAACCTTGGCTAATCAGGGGGGGTCATTAGCCCCAGTTTTACTAATAAAATAATCTTACAAAGAAGAGGGGGGCATAAACCTGATCTCTTGATTACAATATTTGAACCTGCTTATAAAAATAAATAAGGATGTACTACGTCCCTTACAAATCAATACCAGCAGAAAATAAACAAGGGAGTACTACTCCCCTTACATCGAAATAGGAAATAACAAAAACAATAAACTAATTGTTGCTTGAGTGAGACACACCATTACTATCAAGTTTCAAGATCCATTTCAATTCAGTAGACAAAAGAGAAGGATTTAATAAAGTAAAATCCTCTTGAGACTCCCGAGATTTTTTAGCTAACCAGTCAGCAGCAATGTTCTTTTCTCTCAATATATGATGAACCTGTGCCTTTGTTTCTTTAATCATCTTTCTTGCTTAGGAGACATCATTCCAAACATCCCACCTTATCACTTTTGAAGATAACCATCTTGACACAACTAAGGAATCTGTCTCAATACATACATCTAAAACATTGAATTTCCTGCAAAGCTCGAGACCTTTCATTAGAGCCTTTAATTCAATAATTTTAACAGATTTGTTGTTCATTTTGAATCCAAAACCCCATATAAAGTTACCTTTAGGATCTCTCAGAATACCACCACCACCCCCCCTTACCATTGGATAAACTCCCATCAACATTCAATTTAAAAGTATTATAAGGAGGGGCAACCTATGAAACAAACTTACGTCTAGCCTGATTTCTAGAAATAGAGATACCTTTGAAAAGCATCTCATCATCCTTGATTTATCGCAGAGTAAGGGGGCATGCTTTACCAAACATAAAGAGATCATTAATAATAATATTGACAAGCACATGTATAGGTTTACTTTGATTTCTATGCTTACGATTATTCCTTTCACTCCAAATATGCCATAGGGTAATAGAAGGAACAAAAATTCTGATATGATTTGAAATATTACCACTCTTGCCCTTCTAGAATTTTAACATCACATCAATTTGTGAAACCTTAGGATTAGGTAAAATGCCAAAATACCTAGCAATACCATTCCAGACATCCCTTGCATAACTACAAGATAAGAGGACATGAATAGCAGACTCACATTCTTTATAACAATTTACACATTGGGAAGCAATGGATCTTCCCCAAATACATTGTTTATCATCAGAGGGAATAAATAATTTAACTGCCTTCCACATAAAAAAAGAGATTTTGATAGGAAGAAACTTGTTCCAAAAATGAGAGCAAATATTTGAATCATTAGACATCTTTCTAACAAGAATCCAAGCATTAGACACTGAAAACATACCATCAGGGGAACCTTTCCAGATAATAGTATCCTTTACATCTCTATTTAGAGAAAAGGTCAAAATGTCTTCTATATACTCAACAGGGAGAATTGTCCTAAGTAAATCCATGTTCTAACTATTGTTGTACCAAAGATCCTTTACTAAAATTCAAGGAAAAGAAATTGGAACCAAATGAAAGAGGTGACCATGAGGGTTCTATGGATCAAACCAGAAGCTCACATCACCTTTCCCTAACCCAAAGTGAATGTACTTTTTAGACATATCCTGTGATCTAACGATTCTTTTCCATAAAGGAGAAGAATCCTTAGAGGCTATGACTTCATTAGGATGCTTTCCTTTTAAGTATTTTGAACTGATAAAATTAGAGAAAATTGTCTTTTCATTCCTAAATTTCCACCAAATTTTAAATGCAAGAGCTTTTGAGAAATCATTCATGGATCTAACCCCAATCTTACCTTCATCTGTAGTAACACAATTTCCCCCAAGAAGCCCAATGAGTCGCTTTAGATTCAGATGAATCCCTCCAAAGAAAACTAGCAAACATGCTTTCTAGTTTTTTAATGGTTCATTAAGGGAGTTGAAAAGCTTGAAAAAGATATAAGGGTAATGAAGATAACACACTTTTTATAAGACAAATCCTACCTCCAGCAAAAAGCCAAAGAGAAGACCAACGATTAATCTTATGGGAAACTTTTTCAAAAATAGCATTAAAAAATTGATGTTTCTTTGGACTAATCAAAAGAGGACAACCAAGGTAAATAAGAGGAGGAGAGTGAATATTCATCCCAGAAGTGGTTTTAAGCCTTCTTTTGATACTAGGTTTTATTTTGTTTGGAATAAGAATGGAGCTCTTATGATTATTGATCTTTTGTCCCGAGACATTCTCATAATGATTAAGAAAACCTAACACCTTTGCAACAGAAGGAGAAGCACCATTAAGAAAAAGAATATAATCATTAGTGAAACTGAGATGAGAAATCCACAAAGAAGAGGAGGTCCTGTACCTAATAGAAGCATATCTATTAAACAAAAAATCTAAACCTCTGGATAAATATTCAGCTGCAATGACAAAGAGGGAATGGGAAAGGGTGTCCCCTTGCTGTAATCCCTTAGAAGAAGGAAAAAAAACCAGAACTTTGACCATTAACAAGAAAAGAGAACCAACTGTTACACATAATCCTCTTAACCATATAAGTGAATTTCCAGTGGAAACCAATATTATCAAGCATAGAAAAAAGAAAAACCCAATCAATCTTATCATATGCTTTTTCCATATCAAGTTTCATGATGATATTACCACCCCTAACTTTACAATTTAAATCATACAAAAGCTCTTGAGCAAGGAGAGTGTTGTCAAGAATATTTCTGCCTTTAACAAAGCCAGATCGATTAGGGGAAATAATTTTAGGAAGAATGATGTTGAGCCTATTACTAAGAAGTTTTGAAATTTTTTTTGATGATGTATTACATAAACTAATAGGCCGAAAATCCTTCTAATGATGAGGATTAGAGGACTTAGGAATTAATACAATGGTAGCTGCAGTATAAAACCTAGGAAGGGGTAAACCCTAAAAATATTCTAGGATAGCTTCATAAAAGTCCTTACCAATAATCTTCCAAAAGATTTATAGAATAGTCTGCCAAAGCCATTCGGCCCTGGCTCGGAGTCAGTTTTAAGGCCATTGATGACATTAGAAACTTCTTCAAAGGATGGAACAGCAATCAACATGTTATTATCCTCTGCACTGACCACTTTCGACACCCAACTAGGACACTGGAATGATTTAACTCCAAAATCTTTAGTTAACAGATCCTTAAAAAAATTAACAACAGATGGACCAAGAGCATCCCCCTTAATCCAGGAGCCATTGTTATCTTTTATTTTAGTGATGGTGTTTTTGACTCTCCTTTCTTTGACTATAGCATGAAAATACTTAGTGTTCTTATCACTATCATTTAACCACCTCACCTTTGATCTTTGTTTCCAATAAATATCCTCCTGTTCGATTAATTCCATTAATTCTCTTTTAGCTTTTTGAAGATTTAGATAAGAGCCATCTTGTCCATCTAACATATATATCTTTTCAAGATCACTTACTAAATCTTCTGCCTCTTTTACTTTTTTATGAATGTTTCCAAAAACCTCTTTATTCCACTTTATAAGAGAGTTTTTAAGTCTTTGAAGCTTTAGTTGAAAGTTAATAAGACCCTTAAAATTACATTCAGCATTCCAAGAGGATTTTATGATTTCTATAAAAGAGTGATGTTTGGTCCACATATTTTGAAATCTAAATTTGGATCCCTTTTTTTTGTTTTTATTTGAAAATTCAGCAAGAAGAGGAGCATGATTAGAGCAGGTTTTGTTTAGATGGGTGACATTAAAGAAATCAAATTTAGAAGTCCACTCAGCATTAAGCAAGGCCCTATCCAACCTAACATGAGTTTTATTTGTCGACCAAGTAAACGGATTACCAGAAAAACCAGCATCAAATAAATGACAATTAGCAAGAAACCCTTGGAAATCTTGCATGGAGCCAGAATCATTTTTCACACATCCTTTCCTTTCATGAGGAGAAAGCACAGTGTTAAAGTCACTTATAACCATCTAAGGACCATCAATCTGATCAGAAATGGACCCTAATTCTCTCCATAACACCTTACGACATAATCCTAAACATTTTGCATATACAACAGAAATGTAAAAAGGAAAAGAAAAGGAATTTGAAGAACACGACACGTGGATGAATTGCTTAGCATCAACCACACAATTACAGATCAGACTATCATGCCAAAAAATCCAAATTTTAAATTTTGAGTTAGAGATGAAGTTTTTAAAATTTAAAGATCTTGCCACCTTCTCAATGTTACTACTCGAAGTCATAGGCTCACTAATCATTATCATTTATAGTTTATGAAGGATGGAAAGTTTATGAAGACGTTTCAATGATCTACCATTAAATAAACCTCTAATATTCCAGAAAAGGCACCTCATGATGAACGAGTTGAAGGGATGAATATTGATTCACTTGCCCCATGGTGATTAGGAGAGGGAGGATGCGAATGCATACCTTTTTCTTTAGTAAGGGAAAAATTTGGAATGCTTACAAAGAGATCATCCTTTGATTTTCCTTTCATGACTTTTGGAGTAGGGTCATAGTTAAAGTCATACTCAGCTTCTGATTGATCACTCGATCCATCCACATCACTCTCCAATTGATTGTCCTTGGTTTGACCATTAAATGACCCATTGCTTGGAATATTATTTGAAACACCATTTAAAAGACAAATAATATCATCTAAAGAAGTATTATTACCTTTTTGTTACGAATCCTTAGGATTAACTTTAGGAGCAGGAGGGACATTTGAAGAAATAGGAGGGAGATCATTATTGTCATGTTCCTTGCTAATCTGAATTACAGGATCAGAATGCTCTAATATTGCATCTCCAACCTCGTGAATGGGAACAACCTTATCGTTTGCAATATCACTAACAAGACAACAACCATTCTCATTAGAAGTATCTGTATTCGAACATTGTCCCAAGTCTACAGTTGATTTGCCTTTTCCTTGAGCCTCTTTAATGACTTTCGAGACATAAATTTGTTTAACCTTATTCGATTTTTCCATCTTGGGTTGAGAATTTACATCCTTCTGAGATCTTGATTTAGTAAATTCCTTATTTGGTTCCTTAGAAAAAGGATGAATTAACAAGACATTTGTCAATAGAGTAACCCATTTTGAAATAGCCAGAGCAGTAAAATGGAACATTTTCAAAAAATACATGTTGGAAATATCCATCCTTTTCAGTACCAATCCAAATCCTATCCTTAAATTTTTTAGAGACATCGACTTCAACTAGAATCTGAGCCACTGAAGGCCTAGCTAAATTTGCAGTAGGTTCATCAACTTTTAATGGAGTCCCAAATGCTGAAGCTAATGCAAACAACATTGATTTTTCAAAGAAATGAATAGGAAGATTAGGGAAAGCAACGTATACCGGAGCAATGGGACTTCCCTTGTTAAAATGAGCATAAGGAGACCACTTAACCACTCTCATCAAGGGCGATTTAATCATCCAAATTCTCCTTTCCCAAATCCTTATATAGTCCTCTTAAAGAGTTGGTTGGATAAGGATTTGCCTTTGATTGATGAGACCAAACTCTATATGACCTTTGAGACCTCTAGCGACAAAGAATTCTCTAATTTCCTGCATAGAAGGTCTTGAGTATGGGAAAGAACCAACCAAAGAAAATCTAAGAGGAAGATAAAGATTGTGAATTTCCTCTTCGTTAAGAATAATAGCTGGTTCTCCTTCGAAAATTGTAGCTTTTTTCAGTCTTAGAATCGTTCCTTATTGAGAAACATGAGCTCCAACCACCTGAGTAAAGGATTTCTTAAAGCTTCGAGTAGAAACACAGAGTCCCCCTCCAATTTCGACAAATCTGCCACATCTTTGCTATTAGAATCTGCCATAATTGAAAGAAAGATCTAACATGCATGACTACTCAGCAGCTAAAGAGCAAAGAACAATGAAAACCAAGAACTTCAATTAATATGAAAAAGGTTACTAGACCTAAATGATCAGAAAATAGTAAGGTAATATTCACAAAAAAAAAAGGAACAATCACAGCAGCAAACGGAAACAGTAGCATGAGATTAGTAGAATAGCATGATGTTCTACACAATTGGAATAAAGAAAAGAGAAAGAAACAGAAACCAAGTGTAATCTTGGAAGAAAAAACAAACTAGATAATCAAGACCAGCACAAGTGATAACTAATGAACCGTCCAGGATGTTGCATAGCCGTCGGAATCTCAGATTTGCAAAAAACACAGAACAGCAGCAGTAAATAAGGTGAAACGAAAAAGAAAATTGCATAGAATAAAATACCTAAAAGAACTCTCAAGGAAACCAGAAGGACGCAGATCTGACAAAGAAAAAGAAAGACAAAAGAAATAAAAACAATCAATAATAGAAAAGAGGAAATGATTCAGATCTGAGATGGAATTTGAAGGATAAGAAGACTAAAATCAGAAAAATGAAAAGGATAAGATGTTGGAAATCTAAGGAAGAATAATCATAAAAGAAAGAAAAGACTGAAAAAATGTTAAGAGAATTGAAACGACGAAGGAAACGAAAAGATTCGATTTTTTCAAAAGATGAAAAATTTACAAATTTAGATGATGTGGGATGAAAATTTAAGGATTTAGATGTTATGGGATGCCAAATCAGTACGAGACTATTGCTTAGAGCCTTGAATTAGGTTGCTAAAGCATAGGATAGGTTGGCAACCCATTAAGAGGGAGTAGCAGAGCGTAAGGGAAATGTATAGAGAAGGGAGAGCTTCCCTCTCTAAATTTTTTTTTTCGGCGCAAGGGAAATAGTTTATTGAGGGTTT
>JAMXBB010000205.1:0-14138 GCA_024138015.1 Lumnitzera littorea | reverse complement strand
TTTTTTTTTATATATAAAGGAAACAACGTACAATCTCAGATTATATGAAAGTCGTACATAAATGTATCCCAAAAATAGCCATATCACTTTAAGGACAAGACAAGTTCAGTAATACATGCAACTGTAGCTCAAGAGTATTCTCAATCCTTAAGTTCTTATTCATCTTATCATGTGCACATACAACCTTCCCCACACTTAGTATTGGACAATGTCCCTATTGTCTACTCTGAAAGTATAAGTGAGGAAAGTAAAACATTAAACATACATTGGAGTAACGAAATTTCCTTGGAAAGGAGTACATTAGAATAGTTGACAATTGATAGCATACTTTCCAAAGCTAATTGCACCAAAATCTTTGCAGTTCGAAAATGCAGAAATACAATGACTAATCCTCATCATCATCATCACCGTACTCCTCCTCATCACCATAGTCGGTATCCTCCTTGTCTCTAGAATCCTCCTCTTCAAAAGATGAGCTCTCTTCTACAATTTCTGGTGTAGGTTCTACTGCTCTCTCTGTTCTGATTATGGTAGACCTTCTGGGTGTGATTTTCATCCGACAACCTCCAGTGGATGAGCTAGGAATAATGGCAATGGGAAGATCTTCAGAAGGAGGTTGATCTTCAGTAGGTGGTGGTGGTGGAGGAACAATGTCCTCATCAGAATTACTCCCGCAGGGAGGAACGTTAAAGCCCAAAGCATCACCCATCTTCTTAAAGCAAGTATAGACATACTTCTTCAAGCTTTTGATTTCTTTTCTTTATGCTTGTTGTTCCCTTTTAATTTCCTCAATGTCTTTTTGAAATTGATTGAGAGGGGTAGAGAATCCTCTCCTTTCTTGCTGAAGAACTTCGACCCTGCTAGGACCTGATTCTTCTTCAAGAACTGGACCAAAACCCCACACTCAAAGAATCTGTTCAAGCATTAAGATAGAAGAACCCACTCTATCAGTTGACTCTTGTTCTGGAAAGACCCCCATGTTCTTCAGAATTCTTGTAATCCATGCTCCCACATAGATCCCTTTTCTTCCTTTCTCACATTGTCGTCTGATGCACTTGATTGCTACGAGTCCAACATTCAGACGTTGGTTTTGAATCATGGACCACATTTGCAAACAGTCAAACACGCTTACAATCCCTTCACTATCTATCTTCCTACTTGTGGAGCAGGCAATTATATAGTGAAGTATCCTGTGAGCAGGATTTTTCAACTCAGAACCCCGAGAGGTGGATGCACTGTAAGACCCTTTGCCAATCACATCCCAAAATCTAGCTGCTGACATCTGATCGTACTAATAATCCTTCAGTCTCCCCAAATCATTAGAAAACACATACTCCTCATTCTCATAAATTCCCAGCATCTTTATGAACTCACCAATAGACATTGTGAAGTACCTACCACCAAACAAAAAGGATACTGAATTTCCCATTCCCATGGTTGGGTTAGCTGTGAGTTCAAATGTGGCCATAAACTCCACAACAATCTTCCGACAAATGTTTTCTTTGATATCTAACAGATTTCTCCATGCCCTATCTTGAAAAAAGGTCTCGAATTCTTGAGCGAAGCCATATCGCTCTAACACTTCCCAGTTTAAAACCGTGTTAGCTTTAATCACCTTCTCTTTCAGCACTAAGTTGTAGCGGTCCTGATGCTGCTACCTCAAGCCAAAAGGATATGGATCCTTTCGCGATTGAACAGTAGGTCTTGCTGTTCTTTTATCCTTGCGTGCTCTCTTTTAAGAAGATGACTGGCCTTAGTCTCTCGGCATCTGAAATGCAGTCATATAATACTCATAATTGATGTTCTAACATACTAAGATTCTAAAAAAATAAAATAAAATAAAATAAAATAAAATCATCAAACATGAGTATTTGAACAAAATACTTAAACCCTTGACCAGGCGACACAGCAGAAAATCATCAATAAGCATTTTTCTCACATCACACAACAAGACCGAGGAGCTCCATACATGACACGACCGTGGCTCATCACATAGTGCAAAGTTCGCCAAAAATTGTATTTTCAAATGAAAAACGGCTAGTAAAAATCCTTCCACAGCCGTGCATAAGCAATATCTATAGACTTTATTTAGAATGTGTATAAACACCACAAAAGAAGCAAGCTTTAAAACATCAACAATATAAACATTTGCAAATACCCTTTACATGCACACGTTCTTTAAAGATTCGTCAAAAACAATAAAGGACAAGTGATTTTCGCATGCACATGCAAGAGAAATACAAGATCATTCAAAAATCAAAGTCCCCTTCATCACGAATCGAAATAATCAACTCAGATCTATTCTACCCGAGATAAGAACAAGTATGGAAAAGTGCAGGAAACTGGATGAAAGTGAAAGATGTTACCTTTTTTGCTTGAGAAAGAAGATGTAGTGCACAAAGATGGAACCTTTTCAGAGAAAACCTTTGAGGAAAAAGGTTTAGAGAGAGAAAATGTAGGGAGGAAGAAGAGAGGAGAGAGAAGGAAATATAAGATGAAAGAGAAAGAACAAAAAAAATTCGTTCTGCATTGGGTTTAAAATACCCAGATCGGGCAAGGGAAGACCCACGGTCGTACCCCGACTCGTGGTTTCTTCTTCTTCTTTTTTTTTTTTTATAAAGGTTCACCGACCCACAGCCATGTCCTAAGTGGTGGGTAATTTCCACGGCCGTAGGATAACCCCATAAATCCCACTATGGATTTTTTATTGGGGTAGCCACGGCCTATCCCACGACCATGAGGTAACCCCATAAATCCCACTGTGGATTTTTTGTTGGAGTGGATATGGCCTATCCCACGGCCATGAGGTAACCCCATAAATCCTACTATGAAAATTTTTTTTTTTTATTATTATTATAATAATTTATTCTTCCCTAAAACATGAGCTGCCTCCCATGGAGCACTTAGTTTAGAGTCGATAGCCCGACTTTCTTTTGACTTACTTAGGATTTTCAAGATCCACAATTGTGGTCTCTTGATCAATGTTTTCCCTTACCTGGTAATGCTTGAGAAGTTGTCCATTTATCTTAAAAATACGATTATTCTTCGCCTTCACTTCTACAGTACCATAAGGAAAAACCTTAGTGACAACGAAGGGTCCAGACCATCTTGAACACAACTTCCCTGGAAACAACTTCAATCGAGAGTTTTACAGTAAAACCTTTTGGCCCGGCATAAATTCTCTTTGTAAGATGTTTTTGTCATGCCATCTTTTTGCTCTTTCTTTGTAAATCCCCGCATTCTCATACGCTTCTTCTCTGAGCTCAGCCAATTGATTCAATTGAAGTAATCTCTTTTCACCTGCAACTTGCAAATCGTAGTTCAAAAATTTTATGGCCCAATATGCCTTGTGCTCAAGCTCTACAGGTAGGTGACATGACTTACCAAAAACAATCTTGTATGGGGACATTCCAATAGGAGTTTTAAAAGCAGTCCTATAAGCCTACAATGCATCATCTAGTTTTAAAGACCAATCCTTCCTAGATGCATTGACTGTTTTCTCTAAGATTTACTTAATCTCCCTATTAGAAACCTCTACTTGTCCATAAGTTTGTGGGTGATAGGGAGTGGCAGTCCTATGGGAAACTCCATATTTTGTAAACAATTTTTCAAATTGTCTATTGCAAAAGTGCGACCCCCCATCACTAATGATAGCTTTAGGTACCCCAAATCTTGAAAATATGTTCTTTTTCAAAAATCTAATGACAACTCTAGCATCATTACTTTGTAAAGCAACTGCTTCTACCCATTTTGAGACATAATCTACTACCAAAAGAATGTATTTATTCGAAAAAGAAGAAGGGAAGGGACCCATTAGGTCAATTCCCCACACATCAAAAAGTTCAATTACAAGGATATTATTTTGTGGTAATTCATGTCTCCTACAAATGTTGTCAGTCCTTTGGCATTGAGCACAAGTCATAATGAAACGTCTACAATCATGAAACAATTTGGGCCAAAAAAATCCATAAGACAAAATTTTTGCTGCCGCTCTTTCTACACCAAAATGACCTCCTACTTCTTTCGAATGACAATGCTCAATGATGCTAAACTACTCATTTTCTGGCATACAACGTCTTATTACTTGGTCGGCACAACATTTAAACAAGTATGGTTCGTCCCAAAAATAGTATTTTATATCATGTAAAAACTTCTTTTTCTGTTGAGATGACAAACCATAAGGCAAAAGTTTACTAACCAAGTAATTGACAATATCGGCATACCAAGGCAATCCTTGGATTCCTACTACATGTAATTGTTCATCAGGAAACGTTTCATTGATAGGGAAATTTACACAAGCGGATTCTATCCTAGACAAATGATCAGCCACAATATTCTCAGTTCCCTTTTTATCTTTAATTTCAAGATCAAACTCTTGTAGTAGAAGAATCCAACGGATTAGTCTTGGTTTGGCATCGGCCTTAGCAAACAAATACTTAAGCGCAGCATGATCAGTATATATTATGATTTTAGAACCTATCAAATAAGGACGGAATTTGTCACATGCAAAAACGATCGCTAAAAGTTCTTTTTCCGTAGTTGCATAATTCCGTTGAGCTTCATTTAAAGTTCTACTAGCATAGTATATAACATGAAAGAACTTACCTCTCCTCTGGCCTAGAACTACACCTATAGCAAAGTCGCTAGCATTACACATTAATTCAAACAGAAGCTCCCAATCAGGAGCCACAATCACTGGTGTTGTAGTGAGCTTCTCCTTCAACAAGTTAAATGCCTGCAAACAATCATCATTGAATTCAAAAGCAATATCTTTTTCTAATAAATTACACAGAGGTTTAGAGATTTTAGAGAAATCCTTGATAAATCTCCTGTAGAATCCAGCATGACCAAGGAAGCTTCTAATTCCTTTCACTGAGGTGGGTGGTGGCAACTTCTCAATTACCTCCACTTTTGCCCTGTTAACTTCAATCCCTTTTTTAGATACTTTATGACCTAAGACTATTCCTTCCTTTACCATAAAATGGAATTTCTCCCAATTCAAAATCA
Source organism: Lumnitzera littorea (assembly GCA_024138015.1). Taxonomy (NCBI): domain Eukaryota; kingdom Viridiplantae; phylum Streptophyta; class Magnoliopsida; order Myrtales; family Combretaceae; genus Lumnitzera; species Lumnitzera littorea. The sequence goes on along the minus strand of JAMXBB010000205.1, from coordinate 9,131 downwards.
AATTAGTCTCCTTACATCTTTTTAGTACACAACCTAAATTTACCAAACATGCTTCAAATGATTTACCAAAAACTGAAAAATCATCCATAAATATTTCAATGAATTTTTCTAGTATGTCAGAAAAAATAGACATCATACACCTTTGAAAAGTGGCAGGTGCATTGCAAAGACCAAAGGGCATTCTCCTAAAGGCGAACGTGCCATAAGGACAAGTAAATGTGGTTTTTTCCTGGTCCTCGGGTACTATATGGATTTGATTATAACCAAAATAACCATCTAAAAAACAATAGTAATCATGCCCTGCAAGTTTTTCTAACATTTGATCTAAAAAAGGAAGAAGGAAATGGTCTTTTCGTGTGGCATCATTTACTTTCCTATAGTCAATACAGACTCTCCACCCCGTCACTGTTCTAGTAGGGATCAACTCATTAGATTCATTTGTCACTACAGTCATATTACCTTTTTTTGGCACTACTTGAACAGGACTAACCTACTTGCTATCAAAGATAAGAAAGATAATACCTACATCTAGCAGTTTGAGCACTTCCTTCTTCACTACCTCTTTGAGAGTTGGGTTAAGTCGTCTCTGTGGTTGAATTGTAGGTTTGCACTCAGCTTTAAGATAGATTCGATGGGTATACATCAAAGGGCTTATTCCCTTAATATCAGCAACTGTCCATCCTATCGCCTCCTTGTGCTCTCTCAAGACCTCTAAGAGTTGCTGTTCTTGATCATTTCTAGCCTTGATTTCTAGCACTTGTTCCACAACTTCTTCCATAGGTTCATCATTGTCACTCCAATCATCTAAATCTCTCAAAACAGACTCCATGATATATATACCTGCATTCTCTTCCATATCCTCATAAATAATTTCATCAATTGTATCAATGGTATAACATGACTTACACTCCTCAGACTTCTTCATGGCATCATATACATTAAACGTTATCTGGTCATCCATGACTCTTAAAGTGAGCTTACCTTGTTCCACATCTATTGGTGCTTTACCTGTTGCATGGAATGGTCTGCCCAAGATCATTAGTACCTCTCTATTCTCTTCCATCTCCAACACAATGAAATCTACTGGAAAGTAGAATTTATCTACTTTCACCAAGACATTCTCCACAATACCTCTAGGGTATTTAATGCTCCTGTCAACCAGTTGTAAGGTCACATGAGTCTTCTTGCATTCTTCAAGTCCCAATTTCCTGAAAATAGATAAGAGCATCAAATTTATACTGGCACCTGAATCAATAAGTACTTTATCAAAATAACAATTTCCAATTATGCAAGGAACAGTAAAACTCCCCTGATCTCGTTGCCTCGTTGGTAAATGGGAAAGATCTTTTTGTAGGATCATTGAACACTCTCCTGTAAGCATCACCTGCTCATTTCCATCAATCTTCCTTTTCTTGGTGAGCAGATCCTTCATGAATCTCGCATATGAGGGCATTTGTTGGAGAGCTTCTGCAAATGGAATGTTGATTTGCAGTTTCTTGAAGACATCTAAAAATTTGGCAAACCGCGTGTCTAACTATTGTTGCTTCAGTCTTCCTGGAAAAGGAACGGGAGGAACATATGGGTTCACCTCTGATGATTTCAGTTTTGGTCCCTCCTCCTTTGCCTTCCTTCTTTCTTTCTCTAAGTTCTCCCTTTTCTTCTTAACCTTGCTGTCTGCTTCTTCTAATTCTTTGCCACTCCTCAACATGATAGCATTAATTCCCTTGAGGTTCTCCTCTGTGTTGCTAGGTAAAGACCCTGATGGTCTAGTACTTATCTGTTGAGATAATTGACTCAACTGTCCCTCCAAGTTTCGAATTGAAGCTTGTTGATTTTGGAGGAGAGTATCAGTCTTCTGCATGTAACTAAGCATGATTTCCTCCAATTTAGACTGCTGCTGTTGATGTTGCTGATGAGGCAGAGCATTCTGAGTAGGACTTTGCTTCTGGAATCCAGGTGGTGGAGGTTTAAACGCATTGTTCTCATTTCTCCAAGAAATGTTCGGGTGGTTATGCCATCCTGGATTGTAAGTATTGGAGTAAGGTCCCTGATTGCTCCTTTGGAAGTTGTTGATAAAGTTTACTTGATCTCCACTTGATGAAGATACGGCATTCCTAGATATACACTCCATGGTAGAATGTGGTCCAGAACATAACTCACAAAAGGCCACCAGATTAGGAGTAAAGGAGTGTAAAGAAGTCAGTTGACTTACCTGAGTGGTGAGTGCTACTAACTGGGCAGAAATAACATCCATGTCATTGATTGAAGCTACTCTTGATTTGCCCCTTTCATGCTGCCAGTTGTGTGCACTGGAGGCCATTTCCTCAATTAAAGCACTTGCTTCCTCATAACTTTTTCCCATCAAGGCACCTCCTGCTGTAGCATAAACTAAAGACCTCATGATTTCATCTAAACTAAGGTAAAATACCTCTATCAAGAGATTATCAGGGAGTCCATGGTGTGGGCACCTCCTAATTGTTTCCTTAAATCTCTCCCATGCATTATATAGTGATTCACCTGGAAACTTAGAGAAGTTGGTGATATCACTCCTTAACTTGGCTATGCGTGCAGGTGGGAAAAATCTCCTCAGAAACATTGACTGAAGCTCAGCCCATATAGTTACAGAATCCTGAGGTAAAGAGTTAAACCATGCTCTTACTTTATCCCTTAATGAAAAAGGAAAAAGTTGCAATCTAATTGCATCATCCGGTATACCATTCATCTTGATCAGATTACAGTATTGGAGGAATCCCACTATGTGTTCATCTGGACTCTCATTTGGAAATCCTCTAAACTGATTTGATTGCACCATCTGGATGAGTACCGGCTTAAGTTTGAAAGTGTTAGCCTGGATGACTGGCCTTCTGATAGCAGGTCCTTGAACAGTTAGGACTAAAAAGTTACGAAGAGCTTGTAGAGCATTCTGGAGCTGGCGATTATCCTCATTCGCCATGATGTTCTCTTGTAATTCCTCCCTTTTCCTGTTATCCCTTCTCAACTGAAATAAAGTGCGTTCTATCTCTAGATCAATTGGTAAAAAATCAGCACTTCTACTCCTTCGCATGTAAAACCTGTAAGAGACAAAAACAAATCTAAATGTAAAATGCACCTAAATTACCAACAAAGCTAAAAAGTCTAATATCTAATTAAGTCCCCAGCAACAGCGCCAAAAACTTGATACGCTAAAAAGGTGTTTAGAAAAAATGAGCGCAATACCAGCAAGTATACTAGATCGTATTAAGTAGTATAATGTTGAAAACAAGTGTCGATCCCACGAGAACTTAAGTAGAGTACTAAACTTGTGCTAGCTTTAGTTAATATTTAGGTAAATCAAGAATGGTTTTTTTTTTTTTTTTTTTGTATACTAAAATTAAAACTAACTTAACTCAATTACAATGAGATCAAAAGATGATTTGAAAAACTTGTCAATGAAAAAGTGATGGGAAATCGAGATTCCACCCTAGAGATACTAATCAAGTTGCCATTGAGTTATATAGAATAATATATGTATAGTTATTTCATTGAGATTATAATTCCTTAAATTAAGGATTCGACCTCTAATCTAATTAGTCCGCTTCCGCTTTCTAATCAATAGTGGATTCTAGAGTATTATCATACATCTTCCAATGATATGATAATCTAATATCTTCAACCCAATTATCCTAATTCCTTAATGATTAATTAGTTTAAGATATTGCATTAATCTCCCAATAATAAACACTTAGACACTGCTTCTGCATTTATCTGAATTCTTTAATCAAGAACTCCTAATGAGTTTACAAACACTCCCATGTTTATAACCTCTAATAATCATAACTTAGACAAGTCATAATTGAAATTGAAAAAGCTACAATCTGAAATAAGCCATATTTATATTACTCATATAACATAATTACCACAATCATTTTAGCATTCTAAGGTTTATCTCATTCCCATCTAATAAATTAGTTAGCCATGGAATTCATAGCATCAACATAATTATGTATGAAGGAATTCATGATTCAATATAATTACAATTGCAACACAATTCTCTATGATAAACAAGAAATGTGAACGATCTCACCGATTCCTTATATAGATGAAAAAACTAGTTTGTGCGCACTTTTCTCAAGAAATTCCAATAGCTAAACTCTCAATTGAAATCCAAGCATACGTTTTTCAATCTTCCATAAATCTCACGGTGTAATCTCTCCAATTATATTGAACCCTAACTTCTCAATATCGAAGCAAAATAACTAAAGGAAAAGTATCAAATTATCAAAACCGTCCTTATTCTCTCTCCTCTCTTCTATATATATATCCCCACGAAAAATACAATAAAAATTCTTTCTTTTCGTGCACACCATGTGGACTACGGCCGTGTGTAAAGCCGTGGTTGTCACCACCACTACGGCCGTGGTTCAAGGTCATAAGCTCCACTGATCATCTTATTTCCACTGCTATTCATCAGCTGTTTTAGCCACGGTTGTGGATCCTCCCTTACTTGCAGAAAGTCTTCATTCCTCTGTGTTTTCATGCTCAAAATGCACTCTTTCCTGCTCCTTTTCTCCCATTTGTACTGAATTAAACCTGAGGCAAATATATTAACTAGTTAAGTGTCAATTCTTTCAATTAAGCACATAAATCTTTAGGATATCGTTAAATTGCCACTAATAAAACAGGGGTTAAATTAGCTTTATCAAATATCCCCACACTTGAACTTTTGCTTGTCCTCAAGCAAATAGACTTTCTCATAATTTAAGACTTGCATTTCTGGTGCCTATTACTCTAACTATACTGTAGACATGTAACTAGATTACTTTAGTTATAATTGAGTAATTAATCTAGAAAGAGTAAACTTTTAATCCTATTGTTTAACCCCAGAATTCTTAGTTCAAAAGTAAATGCTCAGTTAAGTGAGGAAGAAAACTTATTTAAACTTCATTAGCAACGAACAAGTATATGATCTCTCAAATTACCTATCTAAACAAGTTAACACAAAGTAAAAGCAGAAGGTATCCACTCTTTCCTTAGATTTATCTATTTTTATTTTATTTCAAGTATATATATATATACTTGATTAGTTTTTTTTTTTTTTATTCCACCCTTCTTGTTATAGTGAGTTCACTAAGTCGGCACATCCCGGGCTCATCACCCAGGTGACTAGGTTTTAAAGGGACCCCTACGAACTCTCACTCACTTTAACATTCAAGATTGGATACTCTTAACTCACTTACCTGAGTTATTGGAGTAAGGGTTTTAATTTCACTTTTCTATGTTACCTTACATTAAGACTCTTTTTATAAAGGATCATTAAGTAAAAAGTTTCATCTACCTCTATCACCAAGTGTTAAAATACTCTCAAGGTAACTCAAAGAAAAATACACAAGCTCAATCCACCAAGAAGTAGACCTACTTATTCTGCACTCAAAGACTCGACCTACTCTCAAATTCCAAATTCAAAAGCTAAACAAAAGGTAAATTTGTGCCTTAAAGATTCTATCACTTAATTATCACTAAGTAAACTAGTCACAATAGTAAGTGAGTAAGGCACCTCTTCAAATATCACTTTTTTTTTATATATAAAGGAAACAACGTACAATCTCAGATTATATGAAAGTCGTACATAAATGTATCCCAAAAATAGCCATATCACTTTAAGGACAAGACAAGTTCAGTAATACATGCAACTGTAGCTCAAGAGTATTCTCAATCCTTAAGTTCTTATTCATCTTATCATGTGCACATACAACCTTCCCCACACTTAGTATTGGACAATGTCCCTATTGTCTACTCTGAAAGTATAAGTGAGGAAAGTAAAACATTAAACATACATTGGAGTAACGAAATTTCCTTGGAAAGGAGTACATTAGAATAGTTGACAATTGATAGCATACTTTCCAAAGCTAATTGCACCAAAATCTTTGCAGTTCGAAAATGCAGAAATACAATGACTAATCCTCATCATCATCATCACCGTACTCCTCCTCATCACCATAGTCGGTATCCTCCTTGTCTCTAGAATCCTCCTCTTCAAAAGATGAGCTCTCTTCTACAATTTCTGGTGTAGGTTCTACTGCTCTCTCTGTTCTGATTATGGTAGACCTTCTGGGTGTGATTTTCATCCGACAACCTCCAGTGGATGAGCTAGGAATAATGGCAATGGGAAGATCTTCAGAAGGAGGTTGATCTTCAGTAGGTGGTGGTGGTGGAGGAACAATGTCCTCATCAGAATTACTCCCGCAGGGAGGAACGTTAAAGCCCAAAGCATCACCCATCTTCTTAAAGCAAGTATAGACATACTTCTTCAAGCTTTTGATTTCTTTTCTTTATGCTTGTTGTTCCCTTTTAATTTCCTCAATGTCTTTTTGAAATTGATTGAGAGGGGTAGAGAATCCTCTCCTTTCTTGCTGAAGAACTTCGACCCTGCTAGGACCTGATTCTTCTTCAAGAACTGGACCAAAACCCCACACTCAAAGAATCTGTTCAAGCATTAAGATAGAAGAACCCACTCTATCAGTTGACTCTTGTTCTGGAAAGACCCCCATGTTCTTCAGAATTCTTGTAATCCATGCTCCCACATAGATCCCTTTTCTTCCTTTCTCACATTGTCGTCTGATGCACTTGATTGCTACGAGTCCAACATTCAGACGTTGGTTTTGAATCATGGACCACATTTGCAAACAGTCAAACACGCTTACAATCCCTTCACTATCTATCTTCCTACTTGTGGAGCAGGCAATTATATAGTGAAGTATCCTGTGAGCAGGATTTTTCAACTCAGAACCCCGAGAGGTGGATGCACTGTAAGACCCTTTGCCAATCACATCCCAAAATCTAGCTGCTGACATCTGATCGTACTAATAATCCTTCAGTCTCCCCAAATCATTAGAAAACACATACTCCTCATTCTCATAAATTCCCAGCATCTTTATGAACTCACCAATAGACATTGTGAAGTACCTACCACCAAACAAAAAGGATACTGAATTTCCCATTCCCATGGTTGGGTTAGCTGTGAGTTCAAATGTGGCCATAAACTCCACAACAATCTTCCGACAAATGTTTTCTTTGATATCTAACAGATTTCTCCATGCCCTATCTTGAAAAAAGGTCTCGAATTCTTGAGCGAAGCCATATCGCTCTAACACTTCCCAGTTTAAAACCGTGTTAGCTTTAATCACCTTCTCTTTCAGCACTAAGTTGTAGCGGTCCTGATGCTGCTACCTCAAGCCAAAAGGATATGGATCCTTTCGCGATTGAACAGTAGGTCTTGCTGTTCTTTTATCCTTGCGTGCTCTCTTTTAAGAAGATGACTGGCCTTAGTCTCTCGGCATCTGAAATGCAGTCATATAATACTCATAATTGATGTTCTAACATACTAAGATTCTAAAAAAATAAAATAAAATAAAATAAAATAAAATCATCAAACATGAGTATTTGAACAAAATACTTAAACCCTTGACCAGGCGACACAGCAGAAAATCATCAATAAGCATTTTTCTCACATCACACAACAAGACCGAGGAGCTCCATACATGACACGACCGTGGCTCATCACATAGTGCAAAGTTCGCCAAAAATTGTATTTTCAAATGAAAAACGGCTAGTAAAAATCCTTCCACAGCCGTGCATAAGCAATATCTATAGACTTTATTTAGAATGTGTATAAACACCACAAAAGAAGCAAGCTTTAAAACATCAACAATATAAACATTTGCAAATACCCTTTACATGCACACGTTCTTTAAAGATTCGTCAAAAACAATAAAGGACAAGTGATTTTCGCATGCACATGCAAGAGAAATACAAGATCATTCAAAAATCAAAGTCCCCTTCATCACGAATCGAAATAATCAACTCAGATCTATTCTACCCGAGATAAGAACAAGTATGGAAAAGTGCAGGAAACTGGATGAAAGTGAAAGATGTTACCTTTTTTGCTTGAGAAAGAAGATGTAGTGCACAAAGATGGAACCTTTTCAGAGAAAACCTTTGAGGAAAAAGGTTTAGAGAGAGAAAATGTAGGGAGGAAGAAGAGAGGAGAGAGAAGGAAATATAAGATGAAAGAGAAAGAACAAAAAAAATTCGTTCTGCATTGGGTTTAAAATACCCAGATCGGGCAAGGGAAGACCCACGGTCGTACCCCGACTCGTGGTTTCTTCTTCTTCTTTTTTTTTTTTTATAAAGGTTCACCGACCCACAGCCATGTCCTAAGTGGTGGGTAATTTCCACGGCCGTAGGATAACCCCATAAATCCCACTATGGATTTTTTATTGGGGTAGCCACGGCCTATCCCACGACCATGAGGTAACCCCATAAATCCCACTGTGGATTTTTTGTTGGAGTGGATATGGCCTATCCCACGGCCATGAGGTAACCCCATAAATCCTACTATGAAAATTTTTTTTTTTTATTATTATTATAATAATTTATTCTTCCCTAAAACATGAGCTGCCTCCCATGGAGCACTTAGTTTAGAGTCGATAGCCCGACTTTCTTTTGACTTACTTAGGATTTTCAAGATCCACAATTGTGGTCTCTTGATCAATGTTTTCCCTTACCTGGTAATGCTTGAGAAGTTGTCCATTTATCTTAAAAATACGATTATTCTTCGCCTTCACTTCTACAGTACCATAAGGAAAAACCTTAGTGACAACGAAGGGTCCAGACCATCTTGAACACAACTTCCCTGGAAACAACTTCAATCGAGAGTTTTACAGTAAAACCTTTTGGCCCGGCATAAATTCTCTTTGTAAGATGTTTTTGTCATGCCATCTTTTTGCTCTTTCTTTGTAAATCCCCGCATTCTCATACGCTTCTTCTCTGAGCTCAGCCAATTGATTCAATTGAAGTAATCTCTTTTCACCTGCAACTTGCAAATCGTAGTTCAAAAATTTTATGGCCCAATATGCCTTGTGCTCAAGCTCTACAGGTAGGTGACATGACTTACCAAAAACAATCTTGTATGGGGACATTCCAATAGGAGTTTTAAAAGCAGTCCTATAAGCCTACAATGCATCATCTAGTTTTAAAGACCAATCCTTCCTAGATGCATTGACTGTTTTCTCTAAGATTTACTTAATCTCCCTATTAGAAACCTCTACTTGTCCATAAGTTTGTGGGTGATAGGGAGTGGCAGTCCTATGGGA
>JAMXBB010000204.1:0-14163 GCA_024138015.1 Lumnitzera littorea | reverse complement strand
CTTTGACCGCCTTGGTTAGTCAACTCATTAAGGGCACGACCAAGTTTTCTTTACATTTTTAGGTCTTTGCCAGCTCAAGGGGCGCTTTGACCGTCTTGCTTAATTTGCTCATTAAGGGCACAACCAAGTTTCCTTCATTTTTGGGACTTAGCCAGCTCAAGGGGTGCTCTGACCGTCTTGGTTAGTTAGCTCATTAAGGGTACGACCAAGTTTCCATCATTTTTAGGTCTTGGCCAGCTCAAGGGGCGCTTTGACCGCCTTGGTTAGTCAGCTCATTAAGGGCACGACCAAGTTTCCTTCCTTCAGTTTTAGGTCTTAGCCTGCTAAGGGGGCGCTTTGACCGTCTTGGTTAGTCAGCTCATTAAGGGCACGACCAAGTTTTCTTCACATTTTTAGGCCTTAGCCAACTCAAGGGGCGCTTTGCCTGCCGTGGTTAGTCAGCTCATTAAGGGCACGACCAAGTTTTCCTCACATTTTTAGGTCCTAGCCAGCTTAAGGGGCGCTTTGACCGTCTTGGTTAATTAGCACATTAAGGGCACGACCAAGTTTCCTTCATTTTTAGGTCTTAGCCAGCTAAAGGGGCGCTTTGACCGTCTTGGTTAGTCAGCTCATTAAGGGCACGATCAAGTTTTCTTCACATTTTTAGGCCTTAGCCAACTCAAGGGGCGCTTTGACTGCCATGGTTAGTCTGCTCATTAAGGGCACGACCAAGTTTCCTTCATTTTTTGGTCTTAGCTAGCTCCAGGGGCGCTTTGACTGCCTTGGTTAGTCAGCTCATTAAGAGCTTCACCAAGTTTCCTTCTTTTTTAGGTCTTAGCCAGCTCAAGGGGCGCTTTGAGTGCCTTAATTAGTCAGCTCATTAAGGGCACGACCAAGTTTCCTTCATTTTTAGGCCTTCGCCAGCTCATGGGGCGCTTTGACCACCTTGGTTAGTCAGCTCATTAAGGGCACGACCAATTTTTCCTCACATTTTTAGGCCTTAGCCAGCTCAAGAGGCGCTTTGACCACCTTGGTTAGTCAGCTCATTAGCGGCACGACCAAGTTTTCTTCACGTTTTTAGGTCTTAACCAGCTCAAGGGGTGCTTTGACTGCTATAGTTAGTCAGCTCATTAAGGGCAGGACCAAGTTTCCTTCATTTTTAGGCCTTAGCCAGCTCAAGGGGCGCTTTGACTGCATTGGTTAGTCAGCTCATTAAGAGCACGACCAAGTTTCCTTCATTTTTAGGTCTTAGCCAGGTCAAGGGGCACTTTGACCGCCTTGGTTATTCAACTCATTATGGGCACGACCAAGTTTTCTTCACATTTTTAGGCCTTAGCCAACTCAAGGGGCACTTTGACCGCCTTGATTAGTCAGCTCATTAAGGGCACGACCAAGTTTTCCTCACATTTTTTTCCCTTAGCTAGCTCAAAGGACGCTTTGACCGCCTTGGTTAGTCAGCTCATTGAGAGCATGACCATGTTTTCTTCACATTTTTAGGTCTTAGCCAGCTCAAGGGGCGCTCTGACCACCTTAGTTAGTCAGCTCATTCAGGGCACGACCAAGTTTTCATCATATTTTTTTGGTCTTAGCCGGCTCAAGGGACGCTTTGACCGATTAGGTTAGTCAGCTTATTAAGGGCACGACCCAGTTTCCTTCATTTTTAGGTCTTAGCCATCTCAAGGGGCGCTTTGACTGCCTTAATTAGTCAACTCATTATGGGCACAACCAAGTTTCCATCTTTTTTAGTTCTTAGCCAGCACAGGGGGCGCTTTGACCGCCTTGGTTAGTCAACTCATTAAGGGCACGACCAAGTTTTCTTCACATTTTTAGGCCCTAGCTAGCTCAATGGGCGCTTTGACTACCTTGGTTAGTCAGCTCTTTAAGGGCACGACCAAGTTTTCTTCACATTTTTAGGTCTTAACTAGCTCTAGGGGCACTTTGATGGTCATGGTTAATTAGCTCATTAAGGGCACGACCAAGTGTCCTTCATTTTTAGGTCTTAGCTAGCTCCAGGGGCGCTTTGACTGCCTTGGTTAGCAGCTCATTAAGAGCTTGACCAAGTTTCCTTCATTTTTTGGTCTTAGCCAGCTCAAGGGGCGTTTTGACTGCCTTAATTAGTCAGCTCATTAAGAGCACGACCAAGTTTCCCTCATTTTTTGGTCTTCGCTAGCTCAAGGGGTGCTTTGACAGCCTTGGTTAATCAACTCATTAAGGGCACATCCAAGTTTTCCTCACATTTTTAGGCCTTAGCCAGCTCAAGGAGCGCTTTGACCGCCGTGGTTAGTTAGCTCATTAAGGGCACGACCAAGTTTTCTTCACATTTTTTAGTCTTTGCCAGCTCAAGGGGCGCATTGACCGTCTTGGTTAATTAGTTCATTAAGGGCACAACCATGTTTCCTTCATTTTTAGGTCTTAGCCAGTTCAGGGGGTGCTTTGACCATGTTGGTTAGTTAGCTCATTAAGGGCACGACCAAGTTTCCTTCATTTTTAGGACTTAGCCAACTCAAGGGGCGCTTTGACTGCCTTAATTAGTCAGCTCATTAAGGGCACGACCAAGTTCCCTTCATTTTTAGGCCTTCGCCAGCTCATGGGGCGCTTTGACCGCTTTGGTTAGTCAGCTCATTAAGGGCACGACTAAGTTTTCCTCACATTTTTAGGCCTTAGCCAGCTTAAGGGGCGCTTTAACCGCCTTGGTTAATCAGCTCATTAAGGGCACGACTAAGTTTTTTTCACAATTTTAGGTCTTTGCCAGCTCAAGGGGCACTTTGACCGTCTTGGTTAATTAGCTCATTAAGGGCACGACAAAGTTTCCTTCATTTTTAGGTCTTAGCCAGCTCATGGGGAGCTTTGACCGTCTTGGTTAGTTAGCTCATTAAAGGCACAGCCAAGTTTCCTTCATTTTTAGGTCTTGGCCAGCTCAAGGGGTGCTTTGACCGCCTTGGTTAGTCAGCTCATTAAGGGCACGACCAAGTTTCCTTCATTTTTAGGTCTTCGCCAGCTCATGGGGCGCTTTAACAGCCTTGGTTAGTCAGCTCATTAAGGGCACGACCAAGTTTTCCTCACATTTTTAGGCCTTAGCCAGCTTAAGGGGCGCTTTGACCGCCTTAGTTTATCATCTCATTAAGGGCACGACTAAGTTTTCTTCCCATTTTTAGGTCTTTGCCAACTAAAGGGGCGCTTTGACCATCTTGGTTAATTAGCTCATTAAGGGCAGGACCAAGTTTCCTTCATTTTTAGGTCTTAGCCAGCTCAAGGGGAGCTTTGACCGTCTTGGTTAGTTAGCTCAATAAGGGCACAACCAAGCTTCCTTCATTTTTAAGTCTTGGCCAGCTCAAGGGGCGCTTTGACCACCTTGGTTAGTCAGCTCATTAAGGGCACGACGTTGTTTTCTTCACATTTATAGGCCTTAGCCAGCTGAAGGGGCGGTTTGACTACCTTGGTTAGTCAGCTCATTAAGGGCACGACCAAGTTTTCCTCACATTTTTAGGTCTTAGGCAGCTCAAGGGGTGCTTTGACCGTCTTAGTTAATTAGCTCATTAAGGACACGACCAAGTTTCCTTCATTTTTAGATCTTATCCAGCTTAAGGGGAGCTTTGACCGCCTTGGTTAGTCAGCTCGTTAAGAGCTTGACCATGTTTCCTTCATTTTTAAGTCTTAGCCAGTTAAAGGGGCGCTTTGACCGTCTTGGTTAGTCAGCTCATTAAGGGCACGACCAAGTTTTCTTCACATTTTTAGGCCTTAGCCAGCTCAAGGGGCGCTTTGACTGCCTTGGTTAGTCAACTCTTTATGGGCACGACCAAGTTTTCTTCACATTTTTAGGTCTTAGCCAGCTCAAGGAGCGCTTTAAACGTCTTCGTTAATTAGCTCATTAAGGGCACGACCAAGTTTCCTTCATTTTTAGGTCTTAGCTAGCTCCAGGGGCGCTTTGACTGCCTTGGTTAGTCTGCTCATTAAGAGCTTGACCACATTTCCTTCCTTTTTACGTCTTAGCCAGCTCAATGGGCGCTTTGACTGCCTTAATTAGTCAGCTCATTAAGGGTTCGACCAAGTTTCCTTCTTTTTTAGGTCTCCGCCAGTTCATGAGGCGCTTTGACCACCATGGTTAGTCAGCTCATTAAGGGCACGACTAAGTTTTCCTCACATTTTTAGGCCTTAGCCAGCTCAAGGGGCGCTTTGACCGCCTTGGTTAGTCAGCTCATTAATTGCACGACCAAGTTTTCTTCACATTTTTAGGTCTTTGCCAGCTCAAGGAGTGCTTTGACCGTCTTGGTTAGTTAGCTCATTAAGGGCACGACCAAGTTTTCTTCACATTTTAGGCCCTAGCCAGCTCAATGAGCGCTTTGAGTACCTTAGTTAGTCAGCTCATTAAGGGCACGACTAAGTTTCCTTCATTTTTAGGTCTTAGATAGCTCGAAAGTTGCTTTGAACGTCTTGGTTAGTTAGCTCATTAACGGTACGACCAAGTTTCCTTCGTTTTTAGGTCTTAGCCAGCTCAAGGGGCGCTTTGACCGCCTTGGTTAGCCAGCTCATTAAGGGCGTGACCAAGTTTCCTTCATTTTTAGGTCTTAGCTAGCTAAAGGGGCGCTTTGACCATGTTGGTTAGTCAGCTTATTAAGGGCACGACCAAGTTTTCTTCACATTTTTAGGCCTTAGCCAGCTCAAGGGGTGCTTTGACTGCCTTAGTGAGTCAGCTCATTAAGGGCACAACCGAGTTTTCCTCACATTTTTAGGTCTTAGTCCACTCAAGGGGCGCTTTGACCGTCTTAGTTAATTAGCTCTTTAAGGGCACGACCAAGTTTCCTTCATTTTTAGGTCTTAGCCAGATCAAGGGGCGCTTTGACCGCCTTGGTTAGTCAACTCATTAAGAGCTTGACCAAGATTCCTTCATTTTTAGGTCTTAGCCAACTCAAAGGGCGCTTTGACTGCCTTAATTAGTCAGCTCATTAAGGGCACAACCATGTTTCCTTCATTTTTAGAGGTTCGCCAGCTCATGGGCTGCCTTGACCGCCTTGGTTAGTCAGCTCATTAAGGGCACGACCAAGTTTTCCTCACATTTTTTGGCCTTAGCAAGCTCAAGGGGCGCTTTGACCGCCTTGATTAGTCAGCTCATTAAGGGCACAACCATGTTTTCTTCACATTTTTAGGCCTTAGCTAGCTCAAGGGGCGCTTTGACTGCCTTGGTTAGTCAACTCCTTAAGGGCACAACCATGTTTTCTTCACATTTTTAGGTCTTATCCAGCTCAAGGGGCGCTTTGACCGTCTTGGTTAGTTAGCTCATTAAGCGCACGACCAAGTTTCCTTCATTTTTAGGTCTTAGCCAGCTCAAGGGGCGCTTTGACCGCTATTGTTAGTCAGCTCATTAAGGGTACGACCACGTTTCCTTCATTTTTAGGTCTTAGCCAACTCAAGGGACGCTTTGACCGCCTTAGTTAGTCAGCTCATTAAGGGCATCACCATGTTTTCTTCATATTTTTTGGTCTTCGTCAACTCCTGGGGCACTTTAACCACTTTGGTTAGTCAGCACATTAGGGCATTACCAAGTCTTCTTCATATTTTTTAGGTCCTAGCCAGCTCAAGGGGCTCTTTGACCGTCTTTGTTAGTTAGCTCATTGAGGGCACGACCAAGTTTCCTTCATTTTTAGGTCTTAGCCAGCTCATGGGGCGCTTTGACCGCCTTGGTTAGTCAGCTCATTAAGGGCACGACCACGATTCCTTCATTTTTAGGTCTTAGCCAGCTCAAGGAGCGCTTTGACCACCTTGGTTAGTCAGCTCATTAAGGGTACGTCCAAGTTTTCTTCACATTTTTAGGCCTTAGCCAGCTCAAGAGCCGCGTTGACCACCTTGGTTAGTTGGCTCATTAAGGGCACGACCAAGGCTTCATCATATTTTTTAGGTCGTGGCCAGCTCAAGGGGCGTTTTGACCACCTTGGTTAGTCAGCTTATTATAGGCATGACCAATTTTCCTTCATTTTTAGGTCTTAGCCAGCTCAAGGGGCTCTTTGACCGCCTTGGTTAGTCAGCTCATTCTGAGCACGACCAAGTTTCCTTCATTTTTAGGTCTTAGCCAGCTGAAGGGGCGGTTTGACAGCCTTTCTTACTCAGCTCATTAACGGCATGACCAAGTTGTCGTCACATTTTTCAGCCTTAGCCAGCTCAAGGGGCGCTTTGACCGTCATGGTTAGTTGGCTCATTAAGGGTACGACCAAGTTTCCTTCATTTTTAGGTCTCAGCCAGCTCAAGGGGCGCTTTAACCGCCTTGGTTAGTCAGCTCATTAAGGGCACGACCAAGTTTTCTTCATTTTTAGGTCTTAGACAGATCAAGGCGCGCTTTGACTGCCTTGGTTAGTCAGCTCATTAAGGGCACGACCATGTTTTCTTTACATTTTTAGGTCTTAGCCAGCTCAAGGGGCGCTTTGACCGCCTTGGTTAGTCCGCTCATTAAGGGCACGACCAAGTTTTCTTCACATGTTTACGCCTTAGCCAGCTCAAGGGGCGCTTTAACTGCCTTGGTTAGTCAACTCGTTAAGGGCAGGAACAAGTTCTCTTCACATTTTTAGGTCTTAGCCAGCTCAAGGGGCGCTTTAACCGTCTTGGTTAGTCAACTCATTAAGGGCACGACCAAGTTTCCTTCATTTTTAGGTGTTAGCCAGCTCAAGGGGCGCTTTGACCGCCTTGGTTAGTCAGCTCAGTGAGAGCACGACCATGTTTCCTTCATTTTTATGTCTTAGCCAGCTCAAGGGGTGCTTTGACCACCTTGGTTATTCAGCTCATTAAGGGCACGAGCAAGTTTTCTTCACATTTTTAGGCCTGAACCAGCTCATGTGGCGCTTTGAGCGCCTTCATTAGTCAGCTCATTATGGGCACGACCAAGTCTTCGTCATATTTTTTAGGTCTTGGCCAGCTCAAGGGGCGTTTTGACCGCCTTGGTTAGTCAGCTTATTATAGGCACGACCAAGTTTCCTTCATTTTTATGTGTTAGCTAGCTCAAGGGGCGCTTTGACCACCTTGGTTAGTCAACTCATTAAGGGTANTCTGAGCAAGCTCAAGGGGCGCTTTGACCGTCTTGGTTAATTAGCTCATTAAGGGCATGACCAAGTTTCCTTCAATTTTAGGTCCTAGCCAGTTCAAGGGGTGCTTTGACCGTCTTGGTTAGTTAGCTCATTAAGGGCGCAACCAAGTTTCCTTCATTTTTAGGTCTTAGCCAGTTCAAGAGGCGCTTCGACTGCCTTAATTAGTCAGCTCATGAAGGGCATGACCAAGTTTCCATCGTTTTAAGGTCTACTCCAGCTCAAAGGGCGCTTTGACCGCCTTGGTTAGTCAGCTCATTTAGGGCACGACTAAGTTTCCTTCATTTTTAGGTCTTAGCCAGCTCAAGGGGTACTTTGACCATCTTGGTTAGTCAGCTCATTAAGGGCACGACCAAGTTTTCTTCATGTTTTTAGGCCTTAGCCAGCTCAAGGGGCGCATTGACTACCTTGGTTAGTCAACTCAATTAGGGCACGACCAAGTTTTCTTCGCATTTTTAGGTATTAGCCAGCCTAAGGGGCGCTTTGACCCTCTTGGTTAATTAGCTCATTAAGGGCACGACCAAGTTTCCTTCATTTTTAGGTCTTAGCCAGCTTAAGGGGCGCTTTGACCGCCTTGGTTATTCAGCTTATTATGGGCACAACTAAGTTTTCTTCACATTTTTAGGCCTTAGCCAGCTCAAGGGGCACTTTGACTACCTTGGTTAGTTAGCTCATTAAGGGCACGACCAAGTTTTCTTCACATTTTTAGGTCTTAGCCTGCTCAAAGGACGCTTTAACCGCGTAGGTTACTCAGCTTATTAACGGCACGACCAGGTTTCCTTCATTTTTAAGTCCTAACCAGCTCAAGGGGCGCTTTGACTGCCTTAATTAGTCAGCTCATTAAGGGTACCACCAAGTTTCTTTTATTTTTAGGTCTTCGCCAGCTCATGGGGCGCTTTGATCGCCTTGGTTAGTCAGCTCATTAAGGGCACGACCAAGTTTTCTTCACATTTTTAGGTCTTAGCCAGCTCAAGGGGCGCTTTGACCGTCTTGGTTAGTCAGCTCATTTAGGGCATGGCCAAGTTTACTTCATACTTTTTAGGTCTTAGCGAGCTTAAGGGACGCTTTGACCGCTTACGTTAGTCAGCTTATTAAGGGCACGACCAAGTTTCCTTCATTTTTAGGTCTTAGCCAGCTCATGGGGCGCTTTGACTGCCTTAATTAGTCAGCTCATTATGGGCACGACCAAGTTTCCTTCATTTTTAGGTCTTCGACAGCTCGTAGGGAGCTTTGACCGCCTTGGTTAGTCAGCTCATTATGGGCACGACCATGTTTTCCTCACATTTTTAGGTCTTAGCCAGCTCAAAGGGCGCTTTGACCGCCTTTGTTAGTCAGCTCATTATAGGCACGACCATGTTTTCTTCACATTTTTAGGTCTTTGCCAGCTCAAGGGGCGCTTTGACCGCCTTGGTTAGTCAGCTCATTAAGGGCACGACCAAGTCTACTTCACATTTTTAGGCCTTAGCCAGCGTAACGGGCGCTTTGACCGCCTTATTTAGTCAGCTCATTAGGAGCACAACCAAGTTTTCTTCTTATTTTTCGGTCTTAACCAACTCATGGGGCGCTTTGACCGCCTTGGTTAATCAGCTCATCAAGGGCACAACCAAGTTTCTTTCATTTTTAGGTCTTCGCCAGCTCGAGGGGCACTTTGACCGCCTTGGTTAGTCAGCTCATTATGGGCACGACCAAGTTTTCTTCACATTTTTATGCCTTAGCCAGCTCAAGGGGCGCTTTGATCGCCTTGGCTTGTCAGCTCATTGAGGGCATGACCAAGTTTCTTTACATTTTTAGGACTTAGCTAGCTCAAGGGGCACTTTGAATGCCTTGGTTAGTCAGCTCATTAAGTGCACGACCAAGTTTTCTTCACATTTTTAGGCCTTACCCAGCTTAAGGGGCGCTTTGACCATCTTGGTTAGTTAGCTCATTAAGGGCACGACCAAGTTTTCTTCATTTTTAGGTCTTAGCCAACTCAAGGGGTGCTTTGACCGCTTGGTTAGTCAGCCCATTAAGGATACGACCAAGCTTTCTTCATATTTAGGTCTTAGCCTACTGAAGAGGCACTTTGACTGCCTTAGTTAGTTAGCTCATTAAGGGCACGACCAAGTTTTTTTCACTTTTTTAGGCCTTAGCCAGCTCATGTGGCGCTTTGACTACCTTGGTTAGTCAGCTCATTGAGGACACAACCAAGTTTTTTTCACATTTTTAGGTCTTAACCAGCTCAAGGGGTGTTTTGACCACCTTTGTTTGTCCGCTCATTAAGGGCAGGACCAACATTCCTTCATTTTTAGGTTTTAGCTAGCTCAAGGGGTGCTGTAACCGCCTTGGTTAGTCAGCTCATCAAGAGCGTGACCAAGTTTCCTTCATTTTTAGGTCTTAGCCAGCTCAAGGGGCGCTTTGACCGCCTTGGTTATTCAGCTCATTAAGGGCACAACCAAGTTTTCTTTACATTTTTAGGACTTAGCCAGCTCAAGGGGCGCTTTGACCGCCTCGGTTAGTCAGCTCATTAAGGGCACGACCAAGTTTCCTTCATTTTTTGGTCTTAGCCAGCTCTAGGGGCGCTTTGACCGCCTTGGTTTGTCAACTCATTAAGGGCACGACCAAGTTTTCTTCACATTTTTAAGCCTTACCCAGCTCAAGGGGCGCTTTGACTGCCTTGGTTAGTCAGCTCATTAAGGGCACGACCATGTTTTCTTCACATTTTTAGGCCTTATCCAGCTCAAGGGGCGCTTTGACCGTCTTGGTTAGTTAGCTCATTGAGAGCACGACCAAGTTTCCTCCTTTTTTAGGTCTTATCCTACTCAAGGGGCGCTTTGACCGCCATGGTTAGTCAGCTCATTAAGGGCACGACCAAGTTTCCTTCATTTTTAGGTCTTAGCCAGCTCAAGGGGCGCTTTGACCGCCTTGGTTAGTCAGCTCATTAAGGGCATCACCAAGTTTTCTTCATATTTTTTGGTTTTCGTCAACTCCTGGGGCACTTTGGCCACTTTGGTTTGTCTGCACATTAGGGCACTACCAAGTCTTCGTCATATTATTTAGGTCTTAGCCAGCTCAAGGGGCGCTTTGACCGCCTTTGTTATTTATCTCATTAAGGGCACGATCAAGTTTCCTTGATTTTTAGGTCTTAGCCAGCTCAAGGCGTTCTTTGTCCACCTTGGTTAGTCAGCTCATTAAGGGAACGACCAAGTTTCCTTAATTTTTAGGTCTTAGCCAGGGGCGCTTTGATCGCCTTGGTTAGTCAGCTCATTAAGGGCACGACCAAGTTTTCTTCACAATTTTAGGCCTTAGCCAGATCAAGGCGCGCTTTGACTGCCTTGGTTAGTCAGCTCATTAAGGGCACGACGATGTCTTCTTTACATTTTTAGGTCATAGCCAGCTTAAGGGGCGCGTTGACCGTCTTGGTTAGTTAGCTCATTAAGGGCACGACCAAGTTTCCTTCATTTTTAGGTCTTAGCATGCTTAAGGGGCGCTTTAACCGCCTTGGTTAGTCAACTCATTGAGAGCACGACCAAGTTTCCTTCATTTTTCGGTCTTAGCCAGCTCAAGGGGCGCTTTGACCGCCATGGTTATTCAGCTAATTGATGGCACGACCAAGTTTTCTTCACATTTTTAGGCCTTAACCAGCTCAATGGGCGCTTTAACCGCCTTGGTTTGTCAGCTCATTAATGTTACGACTATGTTTCCTTCATTTTTAGGTCTTAGCCAGCTCAAGGGGCGCTTTGACCACCTTGGTTAGTCAGCTCATTAAGGGCACGACCAAGTTTTCTTCACATTTTTAGGCCTTAGCCAGATCGAGGGGCGCTTTAACTGCCTTGGTTAGTTAGCTCATTAAGGGCACGACCAAGTTTTCTTCACATTTTTAGGTCTAAGCCAGCTCAAGGGGCGCTTTGACCGTCTTGGTTAGTTAGCTCATTAAGGGCACGACCAAGTTTCCTTCATTTTTAGGTCTTAGCCAACTCAAGGGTTACTTTGACCGCCTTGGTTAGTCAGCTCATTGAGTGCACGACCATGTTTCCTTCATTTTTAGGTCTTAGCCAGCTCAAGGGGCGCTTTGACTGCCTTGGTTATTCAGCTCATTAAGGGCACGACCAAGTTTTCTTCACATTTTTAGGCCTTAGCCAGCTCAAGTGGCGCTTTGACCGCCTTGATTAGTCAGCTTATTAAGGGCACAACTAAGTCTTCAACATATTTTTTAGGTCTTAGGCAGCTCAAGGGGCATTTTGACCGCCTTGGTTAGTCAGCTTATTATAGGCACGACCAAGTTTCCTTCATTTTTATGTATTAGCCAGCTCAATGAGCACTTTGACCACCTTGGTTTGTCAGCTCATTAAGGGTACAACTACGTCTTCTTCATATTTGTTAGGTCTTAGCCAGCTCATGGGGCGCTTTGACCACCTCAATTAATCAGCTCATTAAGGGCACAACCAAGTTTCTTCATTTTTAGGTCTTAGCCAACTCATGGAGCGCTTTGACCGCCTTGGTTATTCTGCTCATTAAGGGCACGACTAAGTTTCCTTCATTTTTAGGTCTTAGCCAGCTCAAGGGGCGCTTTGACCACCTTGGTTAGTCAACTCATTAAGGGCGTGACCATGTTTTCTTAATTTTTTGGTCTTAGCCAGCTCAAGGGGCGCTTTGACTGCCTTGGTTAGTCAGCTCATTAGGGACACAACCAAGTTTTCTTCATATTTTTAAGTCTTTGCTAACTCATTAGGCGCTTTGACTGCCTTAGTAAGTCTGCTCGTTAGGGCACCACCAAGTTTGTTCTTTCTTTAGGTCTTAGCCAACTCAAGGGGCGCTTTGACCGCCTTGGTTAGTCAGCTCATTAAGGGCACGACTATGTTTTCTTCATATTTTTAGTTCTTAGCCAGCTCAAGGGGTGCTTTGACCACTTTGGTTAGTCAGGTCATTAAGGGTACGACCATGTTTCTTCATTTTTAGGTCTGAGCCAGCTCAAGGGGCGTTTTAACCGCCTTGGTTAGTCAACTCATTAAGGGCACGACCAAGTTTTCTTCACATTTTTAGGTCTTAACCAGCTCAAGGGGTGCTTTGACCGCCTTAGTTAGTCAGCTCATTAAGGGCACGACCAAGTTTCCTTCATTTTTAGGTCTTAGCCAGCTCAAGGGGTGCTTTGACCGCCTTGGTTAGTCAGCTCATTCTGAGCACGACCAAGTTTCCTTCATTTTTAGGTCTTAGCCAGCTCAAGGGGCGCTTTGACAGCCTTGCTTATTCAGCTCATTAAGGGCACGACCAAGTTTTCTTCACATTTTTAGGCCTTAGCCAGCTCAATGGGCACTTTGACCGCCTTGGTTAATCAGCTCATTAAGGGTACGACCAAGTTTCCTTCATTTTTAGGTCTTAGCCAGCTCAAGAGGCGCTTTGACCGCCTTGGTTAGTCAGCTCATTAAAGGCATGGCCAAGTTTTCCTTCATTTTTTTGTCTTAGCCATCTCATGGGGCGCCTTGACCGCCTTGGTTAGTCAACTGATTATGGGTACGACCAAGTTTTCTTCATATTTCTAGGCCTTAGCTAGCTCATGGGACACTTTGACCACCTTGGTTAGTTCGCTCATCAGGGCATGACCAAGTTCTCATTATTCTTTTTTGGGATTTTTTCCAACTCACAAAGGCGTTATCCTTCGCTATCCTTCGCTATTCTTCGCTTCAAACTGACCTTCGTCAAGTATCTTAACATTCCTTAGGATAGAGTCGTCCTGAGGCAAAAACGGTGTCTCTTTTGTCTTTGTGGCAAAATTTTGCTCAAACTTTACCACAAAGAGGGGCAACTCTAGACACCTAATTTTTGCTTTTCCATAGTCTTATTTTTTATTTTTATAGAAATGGTCCTAATTCAAAAAAAAAAATTTTAAAAGAAAAATTAATAAAAATAATAAAAATTAACAAATAATGAAAATAAGAAAAAAATAATAATAACTCAGATAAGGAAAAATATTAAAAATTTCATAGATTTTTAGGAAGTAGTTTATATTAGAAATAGTTAGTTTTAGTTTTAGTTTTAGTTTAGTTAAAAATTTTATTTTAGGAAATCAGATAGTTTAAATATAATTTAATGGTAATGAATGTCAAGGTGCAGTCAACGACCTAATGGATGAGCAACGGAGTATTTGGATGGATTTAGTTGGAGGTCACGGGTTCGAGTCTCTGCAAGCACTTATGTCTTTATTTTTCTGTCTTTGCAGAAGCAAGATTTAAAATTAGATTCATATTTAATCAAATCATGTGAATATTAGTTAAATCAGATTTGAATTAAATTTAAATCTAATTTAATTAACGAATCAAATATAATTAGATATGATATGATATGATTTGGTTAGACTATATAAACACTTTACGCAGTCAAAAAAAGGAGAACAGAAATAGAAACTGAAACTAAAACAGGAACAGAAATAGAAACAGAAAAAAAAGCTCCAGTAGGAACTAAAAATACTCCACGCACAGTAGCAAAGTGTGTTCGTCTCCTGTCGCGGCAAATCCATACACAACAGCAGTCTGTCTGTCTCTTATCGTAGTAGAACAGCAGCCACACAGCAGCAGAACAACAGAACTGCAACCACACACAACAACAACAGTGCACTTCCCCCTTTGTCTAGCAATCAGTGACTAGACCGGACATCGATCATCTAGCTTCACGC
The DNA here is from genome assembly GCA_024138015.1 of Lumnitzera littorea. NCBI lineage: Eukaryota > Viridiplantae > Streptophyta > Magnoliopsida > Myrtales > Combretaceae > Lumnitzera > Lumnitzera littorea. Next base: position 471 of record JAMXBB010000204.1, on the reverse strand, counting down.
CACTACAGCACGTTGAGCAACAACCGAGCACAGTAAAAATCCAACATCCACAGTGCACCATCTGCTACAGGACTCTTCACTGCAAAAGCTAACAGCTTTCGTCCCTCTCCTGCAGCACTCACAGTACGTTACAGCACAGCAAACTCTAGGACATGCCGAGTCAACCCAACCCACAGTACAGGCATGAACCACGCTTGAATCTTCGACCAACACGGACGTCGGTGGCAGCCACTATCTTCCCATCCACACCTATAGCAACCCCTTCACCACATAGCCAAATCAGGTTCGGTTGATGAGTTTTTTTTTTTTTAATTTATTTGTTTATTATTTGATTATTATTATTATGGTGTTAAGTCTTTAATGATTTAATACATACATTAGTTTAGGAAATCTTTAAGTTTAGCTTTTATATTAGGTATATTTCCTGACATTATAATTCACTTAAGAGGATAATTGTTAAATAGAAATAGT
>JAMXBB010000203.1:0-14164 GCA_024138015.1 Lumnitzera littorea | reverse complement strand
TGCCCGTTCTTTGTACATAAACCCTTGTTATGGTTTCGCGCAGTTTCAGTAGTTCTTCTGCTTCCAGGATAAATTCTCCCGTTTGTGCCTCATAAAAAGAACTCGCAGGTTGATGTATCATTACCCTGATGATATAACAAACAGTTCCTCTATCTCGCATGATGAGTTGAGGAGAGGAGATAAAGAATAATAAATAAAAAAAAAGATAGAATTGAATTGAGCAACCGTACAGGCATCCTTTATGCATTGCATACGGCTCTACAATGGAATTTCCTATCGAAGAAAGATAAAAAAAAATAGGGATGATATGGGGTTTATCCGATCCGGATCGGCAAATGCTCCAATTACCATCCTTCCTTTCAGAGCAGTTAAAAAATACTATGATGGCTCCGTTGCTTTATCTATATTTATCTCGTCTGTGATTCAGCAATCCCAAAGTTTCTTNAAAATAATTGTAATTTTTGAAAATAAGATTATCAAAATAAAGATTGCTTGTATCGTATTCGAAGTGCCATGCTATTATTATTTATTTCATATGGCGATGGCATATTCTTTTTTTTCTTAAAAAACTCATTGGCGCCAAGCGTGAGGGAATGCTAGACGTTTGGTAATCTCTCCTCCGACCAGGATAAAAGATCCCATTGAAGCAGCTAATCCCATGCATATTGTATGCACATCGGGTTGCACAAATTGCATAGTATCATAAATAGCTACTCCGGGTATTACCCATCCCCCAGGAGAGTTTATAAATAAATACAGATCCTTGTTATCATTCTCTATACTGAGATATACCATAAGACCAATAAGTTGATTTGAGATCCCGCTATCAACCTCTTGGCCTAAAAAAAGTAATCTTTCTCGATAAAGTCGGTTGATGAGGATAAAATTTGTATCCCTAAAGAGCCGTACATGCACCTTTTGATGCATACGGTTCACCAAAAATTGCGAAAAAAAAAAGAATCAATGTGTAGATTTCATTCCCTTTTCTTTTTTTCTATTCATAGTAGGATCTTTTTCCTTTCTAATCGAATTTTCGATTTTCGTAAAGAAGTGGCTTTTTCTTCCATTTTTCGAGTGAGTTTTGTTAATTTTCTTTCTATTTATATCTATAATAAAAAAAACCATCTATACTATAATAGACAAAATCCATTAAACTTATCGAACTAATTTCTCATTGATATATTCTTTCATCGAGATCTAATCCAAATCACGATGTCATTTTCTTGTTCCTGAGTGGGTTTTTTCAATTCTTTTAGGTTTCTGCTCTACTCTGAGTAAAAATAAAAATATGCCCGATTTTTATTTGCACATATAGGACAAATACCCCTAATACTACGCCCTTTTCCTATGACTTATTCAATTCATTTCCCATCTTCTGCCAAACATCCGACGTATTTATCATATTACTTTACTCGCTTGATTAAAAGTTTGAGATTACTCTTCTTATTATTAAAATCTTTTATGATCTATGATATTTTAGGATCTATGATATAAGTATTAGATAAGTATTAGGAATCATAGATAGATTACCAATAATAGATTACCAATTGGGTTTTGTCTAAACGGAGCCTGGATACTTCATTTTATTGGTCCAACCAAGACAACCATAAATTTTTCTAATTGATAATATTAATTTGAATACCCCCCAAAACAAAAATGCCCCCAAAACAAAAATGGATCTAATTTCATTTGATTGCACTTCACGCTCCAAATTATTGATAATTCAATCTTTCTTGGGTGAAACAGAGGATATCTCGATCGGGGGAGAGAATGGGGAAATCCCATATGACCCAATATATCTGACAAGCCGCACTATACGTCAACCCAAGAGGCATCTTCCTCTCCAGGACTTCGAAAAGGTACTTTTGGAACACCAATAGGCATAAAATGAAAGAAAAAAGAATTAAGTACTATATTTCACTTTGATGTGGAAGCGTAACAATGCGTTTATTGTCTTAATAATATTTTCTTTTATTAGATTTTATCCATAGATTGGAAAAATTCTTACGAATAGTTCTTTTGAATAATTAACAAATATGTATGGATTCGTTCATAGAAAATGGGATCAACCCCCATTGCGTATTGGTACTTATCGGATATAGAATAGATCTGCTTCTCTTTATTCCTACGAACCGAATTGTTCCATTTTTACTTTACTAAAAAACACAATAGACAAATATTAATCCTTTATCCGAGATAGCCCACGGAAGGGGGAAGTCCACAGCATAGTTTTTTCCAATGCAATAAAGTTACATAGTGTCTATTATTCGTTGATAAAGAGGTATTTACATGGGTTTACCTTGGTATCGTGTTCATACCGTCGTATTGAATGATCCCGGTCGTTTGCTTTCTGTCCATATAATGCATACAGCTTTAGTTGCTGGTTGGGCCGGTTCGATGGCTTTATATGAATTAGCAGTTTTTGATCCCTCTGACCCCGTTCTTGATCCAATGTGGAGACAGGGTATGTTCGTTATACCCTTCATGACTCGTTTAGGAATAACCAATTCATGGGGCGGTTGGAGTATCACAGGAGGAACCGTAACGAATCCTGGTATTTGGAGTTACGAAGGTGTAGCCGGTGCACATATTGTGTTTTCTGGCTTGTGCTTCTTAGCAGCTATCTGGCATTGGGTGTATTGGGATTTAGAAATATTTTGTGATGAACGTACAGGAAAACCTTCTTTGGATTTGCCCAAGATCTTTGGAATTCATTTATTTCTTTCAGGAGTGGCTTGTTTTGGTTTTGGAGCATTTCATGTAACAGGATTGTATGGTCCTGGAATATGGGTGTCCGATCCTTATGGACTAACCGGAAAGGTACAACCTGTAAATCCAGCGTGGGGTGTAGAAGGTTTTGATCCTTTTGTTCCGGGAGGAATAGCCTCTCATCATATTGCAGCAGGTACTTTAGGCATATTAGCAGGCCTATTTCATCTTAGTGTCCGTCCACCTCAACGTCTATACAAAGGATTGCGTATGGGGAATATTGAAACCGTCCTTTCCAGTAGTATCGCCGCTGTCTTTTTTGCAGCTTTTGTTGTTGCTGGAACTATGTGGTATGGTTCAGCAACAACGCCTATCGAATTATTTGGTCCCACTCGTTATCAATGGGATCAGGGCTACTTCCAGCAAGAAATATATCGAAGAGTTGGTGATGGGTTAGCCAAAAATCAAAGTTTCTCAGAAGCTTGGTCTAAAATTCCAGAAAAATTGGCTTTTTATGATTACATCGGTAATAATCCGGCAAAAGGGGGCTTATTCAGAGCAGGTTCAATGGACAACGGGGATGGAATAGCTGTTGGGTGGTTAGGACATCCTATTTTTAAAGATAAAGAAGGACGTGAACTTTTTGTACGTCGTATGCCTACTTTTTTTGAAACATTTCCGGTTGTTTTGGTAGACGGAGACGGAATTGTTAGAGCCGACGTTCCTTTTAGAAGGGCAGAATCGAAGTATAGTGTCGAACAAGTGGGTGTAACTGTTGAGTTCTATGGTGGCGAACTCAATGGAGTTAGTTATAGTGATCCTGCTACTGTCAAAAAATATGCTAGACGCGCTCAATTAGGCGAAATTTTTGAATTAGATCGTGCTACTTTGAAATCGGATGGTGTTTTTCGTAGCAGTCCAAGGGGTTGGTTTACTTTTGGACATGCTTCGTTTGCTCTGCTATTCTTCTTCGGACACATTTGGCATGGTGCTAGAACCTTGTTCAGAGATGTTTTTGCTGGTATTGACCCAGATTTGGATGCTCAAGTGGAATTTGGAGCATTCCAAAAACTTGGAGATCCAACTACAAGAAGACAAGTAGTTTGATACAAGATTTTTCTGTTAGTTTTTTGCTTGTCTTTTTGTGATTTGACATAGATTAAGGAAAGGGAGAAATCTTGATTCGAATCTTCATAAACAGGTATGGAAGCTATAATTGTAAAGCACGAGCGAATTTATGGAAGCATTGGTTTATACATTCCTCTTAGTATCGACTCTAGGGATAATTTTTTTCGCTATCTTTTTTCGAGAACCTCCGAAAGTTCCAACTAAAAAGGTGAAATGATTTTTCATTATATCAATTGAAGCAACAAGCCTCCCAATATTGGGAGGCTTGTTGCTTCAACTAGTCCCCGTGTTCCTCGAATGGATCTCTTAGTTGTTGAGAGGGCTGCCCAAAAGCAGTATATAAGGCATACCCAGTAAAACTTACAAGTAACCCAGATATAGAGATGGCGACTAGGGTTGCTGTTTCCATTATTATATAATTTCAAGACCAAAATGGATCTATAATAAGATCGTTTATTTACAACGGAATGGTATACAAAGTCAACAGATCTCAATGAATACAAAATAGGATTTATGGCTACACAAACCGTTGAGGGGAGTTCTAGATCTGGACCAAGACGAACTGTTGTAGGGGATTTATTGAAACCATTGAATTCAGAATATGGTAAAGTAGCTCCTGGATGGGGAACTACTCCGTTGATGGGTGTCGCAATGGCTCTATTTGCGGTATTCCTATCTATTATTTTGGAAATTTATAACTCTTCTGTTTTACTGGATGGAATTTCAATGAATTAAACTAGATTCAAATGAACCGCGAATTCTTAGTTTTTCAATACAAGGAAAGCATTTTGGTTTCGGATTTTTCTACCATTAGATAATTTTGGTATTGTTATATTTTTTGTGTTATTGGTAGTTCGATCGTGGAATTTCTTTCTGTATTTCCGGAATATGAGTGTGTGACTTGTTAGAATGGATCCTATTGATAGTACAGAGAATGGGTCTGTCATCTTGATAGAGATGGTTTTACTTCGTCGGATATTCATCCCTAGTATCTGGAGCACGGAATATATGAAATAGATCACAAAATATTAACTACGATTCATACTTAATATTCATACCGCGCGACCGGACTCCACAAAATTTTCCAAAGAGTTATAAGTTCTAAATCGAAAGATTTTTCTTCTTTTTTTTTTGATCAAAAGGCAAAGCTTTCTTTGGATTTTTAGTCATTATATATATCTATTCATTCAATAAGTGATGATCGAAAGATTCTTACTCAGGGAATCTTTGGACTTAGTTTGAAGTTTTGTTGAATCATCGTGGTTCGAGTATGAATCTGGAGTTTTAATCGATTCATAGGGTCTTAACAAGAGAATTCCTATCAATAATAAAGAAAACAAGAATAAAGCGGCATTGCACACAAAAAAATCAAAGAAAGTAGGTAAATAGAAGATTCAAGAGGCCTGTAATGATCAACATAAAGACGAATGCGCCAACTTGATATTTTGACATTATAACCACAAATAAGAGCTTTGGGATTTTGACTCGTTCATATCCTCACTCAGAATGGGAGAGGTTTTATTACAAAGTTTCTATTCCATATCCCAAAGCAATATTTGGGTTTTTTGTTTGAGCTGTACGAGATGAAATTCTCAGATACGGTTCTCAGGGGGGGAGTACTTTTGGTTTACCTATCTCAATAAAGTCTATGATTGGTTCGAAGAACGTCTCGAAATTCAGGCGATTGCAGACGATATAACTAGTAAATATGTTCCTCCTCATGTCAACATATTTTATTGTCTAGGAGGAATTACGCTTACTTGTTTTTTAGTACAAGTAGCTACGGGGTTTGCTATGACCTTTTACTATCGTCCGACTGTTACTGAGGCTTTTGCTTCTGTTCAATACATAATGACTGAAGCTAACTTTGGTTGGTTAATCCGATCAGTCCATCGATGGTCGGCAAGTATGATGGTCCTAATGATGATCTTGCACGTATTTCGTGTGTATCTCACTGGTGGTTTTAAAAAACCCCGCGAATTGACTTGGGTTACAGGTGTGGTTCTGGCTGTATTGACCGCATCCTTTGGGGTAACTGGTTATTCCCTACCTTGGGACCAAATTGGTTATTGGGCAGTCAAAATTGTAACAGGCGTACCGGAAGCTATTCCTGTAATAGGATCTCCTTTGGTCGAGTTATTACGCGGAAGTGCTAGTGTGGGACAATCCACTTTGACTCGTTTTTATAGTTTACACACTTTTGTCTTACCTCTTCTTACTGCTGTATTTATGTTAATGCATTTCCTAATGATACGTAAACAAGGTATTTCTGGTCCTTTATAGAGAATATAGATCATAGATATTTGTAATCAATCATTTATCACTCGAGGAGGAACAATAGTATTTCATTGCTACAAATATGGATTATTGAAAAGAATAAGACATGTATTTGGATATTTTCCTTCAACTAGCACCTATACAATATAGTATTCTTTATTTGAATTTGACACGAATAGTTGAAGTGAATTCTCCGAAGAGAAAATGGATTATGGGAGTGTGTGACTTGAACTATTGATTGGAGCCGTGCAGATAGCTATATGCCCTTATCTGCCACATTGGAATTCACACCCAAATGTGTCTTTGTTCCAACCACCCCATATAAACCCCATACAGAGGATAGGCTGGTTTGTTTGAAAAGAATCTTTTCTATGATCTCTGATGAGACCCGATGATATCGTACATGACGTCCGTGAACAGGCTCCGTAAGATCCAGTAGAATAAATGATGTGACCTAAGACAAATTTTGTTTTAGCTAAATTACTTACTTAATTTAATAGTATAGAAATGCAGCCATTTCCTCGGCATCGACACGATTTATGATACTATCGGAGTGAAAGAAGGGGTCTAAAGAAGAGCCGGGGCTAGACTCTATTAGTAACAAGTAAATCCTTTGTATGTAAAAAGTTTCAAGATATTGGGGGATAAAGTTCAATTGCAAGGGTTGAGACGGCCCAGAAAGCACTTAATTATGAAGAACTTTGTAAGCTTACTTGGGTAGTGAGCATTTACTTATTTATAAGAAGAAAATTCCTTAAAATGGGTAGTTGCAATTGCGAAAAATGGAACCCGCCCATTTTTTCTTACATAGAATTAGTCATATATGTGTGGATATTCTATAGAGAGATTTGATATTTATAACATATGGATTTGGATCCATTTCGTTCGTTTAATTCTTGCTCGAGCCGGATGATGAAAAATTATCATGTCCGGTTCCTTCGGGGGATGGATCTATAAGAATTCACCTATCCAAATAACAAAAAAACCTGACTTGAATGATCCTGTATTAAGAGCTAAATTGGCTAAAGGGATGGGTCATAATTATTACGGAGAACCTGCATGGCCCAATGATCTTTTATATATTTTTCCAGTAGTAATTCTAGGCACTATTGCGTGTAACGTAGGCTTAGCGGTTCTAGAACCATCAATGATTGGTGAACCCGCGGATCCATTTGCAACTCCTTTGGAAATATTACCTGAATGGTATTTCTTTCCCGTATTTCAAATACTTCGTACCGTGCCAAATAAGTTATTGGGTGTTCTTTTAATGGTTTCAGTACCCGCGGGATTATTAACAGTGCCTTTTTTGGAGAATGTTAATAAATTTCAAAATCCATTTCGTCGTCCAGTAGCGACAACTGTCTTTTTGATTGGTACCGTAGTGGCTCTTTGGTTGGGTATTGGAGCAACATTACCTAGTGATAAATCCCTAACTTTAGGTCTTTTTTAAATTGATTCAATTGTGAAATAAAATAGCATGACTTGTGTTGTGTATCTAGGGAATACTCACTTCAAAGTCAATTTTCCCTAGATACATCTATACTATTTCTGGATTTCTTCCGAATCGAAATATATTCTATATATTATGTCAAAGATTAATAGATATTTCATCTTTTTTAGTTCATAAAAAAAATGAACTAAATGTAATGTATTTCAAATTGATTCTTCGGTAAATCGGTTTTGAAATGCTTTTTCTATTTTTAGAATGTCCAATATCTGTTTTATATCTTCTATGCAAAAATGTTCAATTTTCATAAGGTCTTCTTGACTCTTATTCAAAAGGTCCAATAATGTGTGTATATTAGACCTTTTGAGGCAATTATAGATCCTGGGAGGCAATTCGGATTGGACAATAAAAATATATTTCAATGCGATTTCTTTTTTCGTTTTCCTTAGTTTAGCCAATCTATGATGAAAAGTAAAAAAGGGTAAAGTAACCTTGTGCTGATTGTTTTCAAAATGGAAGTTTTCTTCTTCCGCATGTAGAAAAGGAATGAATAAATCAATTAAATTACGAGAGGCTTCATGAAGTGCTTCTTTAGGAGTTAAACTTCCATTTGTCCATATTTCGAGAAAAAGTATCTCTTGTTTTTCATTTCCATTACCATAAGAATGAATACTAGAATTCGCATTTCGAACAGGCATGAATACAGCATCTATAGGATAACTTCCGTCTTGAAAGTTATTTGGTGTTTTGATATGATATCCGCGATTCCTCTCGATTTCTAATTGAATACACAAATTAATTGGTTCCGTTAGGCTAGCTATATGCTGTGTGTTATCAACGATTTCCACCGAAGGTGGTAAGATGATGTCTTGAGCAGTTACACATCCAGGACCCTTGACAGAAATAGACGCGTTGCAAGTTGCATACAAATTACTTCTTAATACAATTTCTTTCAAATTCATTAAAATTTCATGGATTGATTCTTCAATACCTACTATGGTAGAATACTCGTGTGGTATTTTTTCAAATTTGGCACGGGTGATACATGTTCCTTCTATTTCTGCAAGCAAAGCCCTTCGCATCGCTATACCTATTGTATCAGCTTGTCCTTTCATAAGGGGAGACAGAATAAAGCGTCCATAATAAAGACGTCTACTGTCTACTCTTGATTCAACACACTTCCACCGTAGTGTCCGAGTAGATACTGTTACTTTCTCTCGAACCATATTAATATTATTTGATCAGATCATTGAATCATTTATTTCTCTTGAAATCTCTTTCATTTTTTTTTTCTACACACGTCTTTTTTTAGGAGGTCTACATCCATTATGTGGCATAGGAGTTACATCACGTACGAAACTTAATAGTATACCACTTCGACGAATAGCCCGTAATGCTGCATCTCTTCCGAGACCAGGACCTTTTATCATGACTTCGGCTCGTTGCATACCTTGATCTACTACTGTCCGAATAGCATTTCCTGCTGCAGTTTGAGCGGCAAATGGTGTACCCCTTCTTGTACCTTTAAATCCACAAGTACCAGCGGAGGACCAAGAAATTACCCGACCCCGTACATCTGTAACAGTCACAATGGTATTGTTGAAACTTGCTTGAACATGAATCACTCCCTTTGGTATTCTACGTGTATTCTTACGTGAAGCAATACGCACATTTCTACGTGAACCGGGTCTTGCTATAGATTTTGCCATACTTTATCATCTCATAAATAGAAATCCGAGATATATGGATATATCCATTTCATTTCATGTCAAAGCGGATCCTTTTCATTTCATTGGGTCCATTACGTTAGAGAGTCCTTTTTTAAAAAATTATCCTTGTCTTTGTTTATGTCTCGGGTTGGAACAAATTACTATAATTCGTCCCCTCCTACGGATCAGTCGACATTTTTCACAAATTTTACGAACGGAGGCCCTGATTTTCATAGTTGTTGTTCCTTAACTTAATTCCGAATATACTTATTGGAAGAAAATAAGTTTCTTGAAATCTTGAACCTAGAATTCTATCCCCATAAGGGAATGGTGAAGTTGAAAAAACCACCTAATCTTTTGAATCCTTGCTAATCTTTCGAATCCTTGTTGCGGAGTCTATAAATTCGACGTTTTCTGGTTGAAGTATAACGACTTATTTCAATTTGGACTTTATTCCAGTAGTATCCATATACTACTCCATCGTATCCTTTAAATGAAATAGAACCTGGAATTAGATCGAAACGAACTCCGAACATACCATCAGGAAGTGATTCATTAATTAAACCTTCATGAAGAAATGTTTTGTTCTTGTATTTTAGGCAAAACCTTTAGAAGTATCAACTAATGTAGGAGGAGTGGTATCAACTAACGTGCCCTTTTTTTCTTTTATAGGAAATGGAAATTCCGGATACAATTCGACTATCAGAAAGACTACCATATATAACATAAAATTTCTCCACCGATCCCCTCTAGTCGAGCCTCTCGATCTGTTATTATACCTCGAGAAGTAGAAAGAATTACAATCCCCATCCCGCCTAAAATTCTAGGAATTCGTTGATAGTTACAATAGATTCGTAGACCTGGTTTACTGATCCGTTTTAAATTTAAAATAGTTCTATATGTTCCTTTCCTATTCCTTCTATGTCGTAGGGTTAAAACCAAAAAATATTTGTTGTTTTCCTGATGTTTCCTGACATTTTCAATAAAACCTTCTCGTAAAAGGATTTTCACAATGTTTTCAATGATGTTAGTTGATGCTATTCGAACCGTCCCTTTTCTATTCATGTCAGCATTTCGTATAGACGTTATTATGTCAGAAATAGTGTCCCTACCCATGATAAACTAAAATTCTTTTTTCCTCCCATTTTTGATATAACAACATGCTATTTTTTTTTTAGATTCTATGTTAGAATATATAAGGTATATGCGTGAGATACAATCTAATCCATTAATTAATCTATTTCATTCAAATTCCTATGTATAATATAACTAACATAATTATATTACGTATTAGCTTATAATACCTCAGGAGCTAATGAAACTATTTTAGTGAAATTTAACTGTCTCAATTCTCGGGCAATCGCACCAAAAACTCGAGTTCCCTTTGGATTTCCTTCTTGATCAATGACAACTGCAGCATTGTCATCATATCGTATTATCATACCGTTATCACGCTTAAGTTCTTTACAAGTACGTACAATTACAGCTCTGATCACTTCAGATCTTTCTAGAGGTGTGTTTGGTAATGCTTCCTTGATCACAGCAACAATAATATCACCGATATGAGCATATCGGCGATTACTAGCTCCTATGATTCGAATACACATTAATTCTCGAGCCCCGCTGTTATCCGCTACATTCAAATGGGTTTGAGGTTGAATCATATCATTTTTGAATCTTTTCTTTTAATGCTTTAATGCAAAGGGCGAAGTAAAAAAAAAAAAGAAATATTTTTTGGACAGAAAAAAAAGAAACCTGCAATTGTTTTTTATCCCCAAGACTTCTTGTCCTTTGTTACACGTTCCTATCCCGAAATAATGAATTGAGTTCGTATAGGCATTTTAGACGCCGCGATTAAGATAGCCCTTCTGGCTATATTTTCTGCTACTCCTCCCATTTCATAAAGTATTCTACCGGGTTTAACAACGGCTACCCAATATTCGGGAGATCCCTTACCCGAGCCCATACGTGTTTCCGTAAGTCTTACCGTAACGGGTTTGTCGGGAAATATACGTACCCATATTTTTCCACCACGCCGTACATTTCGTGTCATTGCTCGTCGACCCGCTTCGATTTGTCTCGATGTGATCCAAGCCGGTTCAAGTGCCTGAAGAGCATATTTTCCGAAACAAATACGGTTGCCTCGATAAGATATCCCTTTCATTCTTCCTCGATGTTGTTTACGAAATCGGGTTCTTTTTGGGTTATAGTTGATGGTTCTTTCTTAATTCCATCTCTACTCCAGAAACGGACATGAGAGTTTCTTCTCATCCGGCTCCTCGCGAACGAAACGATTCCAATTTAATCAAAAAATTGAATCAAAATAAATATACTTAATCATATTATGGATTTTTTGAAATTTCATCTAATCTATTAGGTCTATATCTTGTTTGAATATACTTAAACCTGTATTCTATTTATAGATAATTATTTCTATTTATAGCTAAGATAATATAATGTGTTTTTTTTTTTCTAACGAATCCTTATTTTTTTTTTATCATATTGTATATCGAATAAGATTGAGTAACCTAACAAAAAACTTCGCGGGCGAATATTTACTCTTTCAATATCTATTTCAGTTCTAGGATTAGCTCATGAATTTTCAGACTAAATGAATTGAATTGGTCCTTGGTTTGTTCCGCCATCCCATCCAATGAATTATTAGAATTCTTTTGTCAATAGAATCTTCTGTATTCATAGGTTCCGTCGTTCCCATCGCTTCTCAATTAATGGTTAGGTTTGAATTCTACAATGAAGCCCCCATGAAATTTTTTCTTGAGTCAATCTTCCTAGTCTTTATTGACTCGAGACTCTTGATTTTTTTTTTTCTATGAACAGATTCATCTATAATTAGATCAATCTGTATTGATGCTTTATTACATTGTCTTTTTTTTTTTTATGAGATGACTCATAACATAAACCTTCCATATATTTATATTGGAATCATATATCATTGATATTCTTTTTCTTTCTTTCTTTCAGACTTCCATTTATCTGCATACTTTCTATACCAAAAATCAGATTGGTTTTTCTGTTGTTTATGCAAAAAAGATTTCAGTTGCTACAATGATATGTCCAATGAATGTATTATATCTTGACTGGTTTTTTTGTATCCAGATAATGTGAATCGATGAGTTGGTTATTCGTTTTATAACTATTAGTTGATAGTAGGCTTCGATCCATTTTTTTTTTTTTAATCCTATCCTCTAAAAAAACCAACGAGTCGCACACTAAGCATAGCAATTAAATTTTAGAAAATTATCAATCAAATTATTATTTAACCCTATAGAATTAGAATTGCTCATTTTTTTGGATTTAAGGGAAAAAGAATGAAAGAAAAGAGTTTGTTGTTTTTTATTCTATTTTTTTTTTTTTTTTAATGGATAGAACAGTCAATTTTCTTATTCTTCTTCTCTAAATATCCAAATTTTGATGCCTAATACCCCATAAATAGTTCGGACTGGATAGGAACAATAATCAATTTTAGCTCGAATGGTTTGTAGAGGAACCCTACCCTCTCTGATCCATTCAACACGTGCGATTTCTTTTCCGTCAATACGCCCTGCAATTTGTACTTGAATTCCTTTTGTATCCGCTTGTTCGGTTAATTCAATAGCCTTTTTCATTGCTTTTCGAAATGAGACTCGATTTTTTAATTGTCCGGCTATAAATTCGGCAAGAATATTAGGGTTTGCATAAGGGTTTGGAATTCTTGTAATAGCAATGTTGTGTTTTCGGTTCACACAATTAAGTTCTTTTTGTATATTCAGCTGTAATTCTTCGATTCTTCGGGTTCTGCCTTCTACTAATAGCTTTGGGAATCCCATATAGATTGTGACTTGAATCAGATCAATTCGTTTTTGAATCTGTATACATGCAACTCCCTCGACCCCAGAGGATATTTTCATATTTTTTTGGATGTAATTCTTGATACAATCTCTTATTTTTTGATCTTCTTGTAGACCCTCGGAATAATTTTTTGGTTGTGAAAACCAAATAGCATGATGATCTTGAGTTGTACCAAGTCTGAAACCAAGTGGATTTATTTTTTGTCCCATAATCCTCCACTATTATCCATATCATGACATGTTTTATCTTTGTACTTATTCTTATTGTTTTTGACCCATTCAGCTTTTTTTAAGCATAAGAATAGATGGTCGTATCTGTTTATGTGACGGAAAGCTGTATCTTTCACTACAATCCTTATATGGCAACTGGGTCTTTTTATTGCATAACTCCGTCCTCTAGCTCGAGGTTTTAATCTTTTCAAGGTATGACTTTCATTGACTTCAGCTTCACTAATAACTAAACTTCCTTCCTCGAAACCCAGATTGTGACGAGCATTTGCTGCTGCAGAATAAACCAATTTGAAAATAGGATAACATGCTCGATAAGGCATTAGTTCGAGTAGCATAAGTGTTTCCTCATAGGAACGTCCACGAATCTCATCAATCACTCTTCGTACTTTGTGAGCAGACATAAATATATGTCGACTTAACGCATATACTTTTCCTTCTGTTTTGTTCCTTTTCAACAAATGTTTTTTTAGGTCTGCATTTGTTATGCCCAGGTGCTTCAAATGTTGTGGACCTGTTCCTAGTATGTTCTTTTTCATAAAATTCACCTCTTAGTAATGAACAATAAAATAAGTACCTGTATTCATTTTAGTAATTATTAACGACGGGATTTATTATCATTTTTCGCATGTGTAGCGGATTTCATAGTAGGTACAAACTCTCCCAATTTATGGCCTACCATACCATCTTTTATAAAAATAGGCCAATGCTCCCGTCCAGTATGTATAGCAATAGTATGTCCGATCATTGTAGGTATAATGGTAGATGCCCGAGACCAAGTTCTTATTATTTCTTTTTCGCCCTTTGTGTTAAGTTTC
>JAMXBB010000202.1:0-14176 GCA_024138015.1 Lumnitzera littorea | reverse complement strand
TAAAAACTACAAGGTAAGGAATTTATTTTAAGAAATATATATGTATACTATCATATACATATATATTTCTTAAAATAAATTCCTTACCAATTAATTTAGATTTTTCTTCTTCTTTTTCTCTTTTCTTTCTTTCTTTTTCTCTCCTTTTTCCTCACGGTTCGCAGATTGTGTGTATGTGTTTGTGCAGATTTTTTTTTTCTTTTTCCCTATTTATATGTTGCTTTTGCTCACGTGATGGTGGCTTCAATTTTAAGCTAAGTTCACTTTTTATTAAAGTAAATAAGACAAAATAAAATAACATTACATGGCTGCATAAATGGGGGTCCAAATTAAAGAAACAAAAGTGAGAAAAGTTCTAGACGTTGAACTTAAGGAAAGAAAGAAAGAAAGGAAAGTGAGAAATGAGATAAATTGAAATTAAAAGAGAGGGAAAATGAAAATTAGTAATAAATATCTATAATTTTTCAAATCATATAAATTATAATGAATCTCCTCGTAGATTAGTTTTCAAAATTTTGTGAAATTTTATCAATTTAACTGGTACCCGTTACAATTATAATTTTTAGAAGTTATTATGGTAATTTCATTACAATTTCGTACAAACAGGCGATTTAGTCGAAAATTACATTCGACTATAATTTTATTGCTATCGTGTAATATTTAACTATTTTATAGGTTTATGTTTATGATTTTAGGGTCTCGAGCAATTTTGAGTTCAATTTCGATTAATGATGCATAAACTAGTTTTAGGGTTTTAGTAAGCGATTTAGGGTTTTGATAAATTCCGAAGGTTTTGTTATTGGTGTTATATTTGATTTATTAAACTTCATTTTCTTTTATTATTATTAACCTTATCGACTTATTGTACAGTTTAGAACACTCGGACTCGAGTTAAGGTTCAACTACTATTTTTCCTAGGGTTTACATAAGGTGAAGTTTAGGATAACTTGTTCCATCATACTTTTCAAAATTTGGTACCTTAAACTGCTTGGGTAACTCATGGTCTTCAAAAGTGCAAACACTACTCAAGCCTAGATCACTCTGCACATTATGATCCTTGAGAACTCCCATTTTCTCTTCAATTTTCTAGAAGATTTCTTCTTCCATCTTCATTAATTTCTGCACCAATTCCTTCCCTAGGCCTTTGCTACTATTGTTAAGCTCATGAACCACCAACTCTTCAAACTTGTTTGTCTCAAATGGTATGTGAATAGGCCTCTAAGCTTAGGTATGGGTTATGTTCTCAACTT
Source organism: Lumnitzera littorea (assembly GCA_024138015.1). NCBI lineage: Eukaryota > Viridiplantae > Streptophyta > Magnoliopsida > Myrtales > Combretaceae > Lumnitzera > Lumnitzera littorea. Next base: position 12,926 of record JAMXBB010000202.1, on the reverse strand, counting down.
GCCTCGCATGCTTTCCTAGAAGCCCTTTAGTTGTAAATTCCTTTCTTGTGTCAAAGACTAAGTCATTCTACATTTAAGAGCTTTGGACATCTTCTTTTTGAAAATGAGTGATTATGGGCTTTAAGTTGGGCCGATCACTTAAAAATCAATCTTTTAAAGCTTGCAAGAATTCCTTCTTGTTAGCAACACTGCATTCTTTTTTAAAAAAAAAAAATTAAGTTTTTTATTTTGAAAACCTTTCTTTTTTCTCTTTTTTTTTTTTTTGGAAACTTTTACTAAAAATTAATGCTTATTTTATGTCATAGAAGCCAAATACTAGCATCGATGAATCTGAACAAAGAAAATGTTAGGATTGACCACTAAGGACATAGGATGACAATAATATTACAAGGATGATATAGAGAAGCGCAAATTATTTTACAATGAAAAACTTATTGAATAAATAACACAAGGGTGACAACTCATGGAGAAAACTCTATTAGGAGCATGACAACCTAAGGGCTAACCACGAAAAATAAAAACTTAGACATTTACAAGATTAATAACCTTAAGATGGAAAATGATTCACAATGGAAATCTAATGATTAAATCTTTTTTGTTTATTTTGTTAGTTCTTAATAGTACAAAAATGTAGGGCATTGCAATAAAAATCAACCGAATAAATAATTATCATGAAACTAGTTTTTGATAGTAAAATATCTTTTTTTTTGTTTTAAAAAAATGTTGGAATGTCTTTTAAAGAGAATGATAGTTCCATAATAATCTTTATCATTGTTAATTTCCATGATTACATGCCTTAAAAAAAATTATAAGTTGATATTGAAGTTTTGTTTTTTTTTAAACATTGGCATAAGGGGAATACTAATAATTTTAAGCATTTTATGCTAAATGTTATGTTATACAACCTATTACTAATAAAATAAAACAAAACCTACAAGATATACATATATTACAAAAGATAATATATACAAACAACTATGCAAAATAAATGTGATGCGATATACTACATACACATGCAATGCAATGGGGTTGGTGATTAACAAACTATAGGGAGTATGATAAATCCTTGGTAAAAAAAAAAACCCTTATATATAAGTATATTCAAAATAAGATTTAATAAAAATAAAGCTCGTGTATACTTATATATAGGGGTTACTGATTTTTTTAATTGAAAATGGACGATGAACTAACTGCAAATTAATCAGGCTTTTCCTATAATTTAAAAATAACTATCCCTTTTTCGAAAAGAATGATGCAAGAGAGTAGAGTCTATAAGTCTCAGGCTTTATAGCTCCAAGACTTTCCGGAGAGAAGCTTACTATGCCATATCGAAGCTTGAGTGGGCTTACCTATTATCGCTAAGTGAGGGTTAAAAACCTTAACGACCTAAAGGTTACACAATGGCAGCCCATCCTAAGTTCCTAAGGTGGTCTAAGTCCAACCATATCTCAACATGCAAATGATTATTGAAAATGAAAAAAGTATCCCCCCTAATTCCTTAAGAAGGCCCATTGGGCTAGGCTTTTTTTTTTCTTTTTTCTCTTAGGGTCTGCATCACTAAAAAACAATTAGTACAAATATAATACAATACAAAAATAAAATAATAATATAAAAGCCCATCAATAATTTTTTAATTTTCTCATGGCTAGTCTACCAAGTGTCCCTAGTGAAGTTGCCAATTTTATTGAGCCCCATTTTGGTTTCCTCAATTTAACTTATATTAAGCCTAGCCTACTTAATATAAATTACTCGATATTAAATTAACGAAAAATATTTTAATTAAAAAAAATGAAGCTGCCAACCAGTTTAACTGGTAAAAAAAATAAATTAGGGTTTTTTGCATGGGAAAACCTTAATTTGACCACTAGTCTGCAGATATTCTAAAAGAAAATAAATTTTTAGAAAATTAAACTAGAAAACAAGGTTCGAGGGCTAACCTATTAAGAATAAGTCACCATGTAAAAATTTTAAAAATTGATGGGCTTTTATTTTCATAATTTTCTAAAAATACTAAAATTATACCTATATGTACAAAAATTAACTAAATTGATTTTTATTATTTTTTATTGTTACGAATTTTCATGACAAGGGAAAAAGTTTTTTTATTTTTTATACAATTGATCCGAAGGTCCTTACATACCCGCTATTCAGGATCAAACTGGCCGTAGTTTTCTTTCTTTATAAAATTTTAGTGAGTGGGTCATTTTTATATTGAAAATTGAGCTAAGTTTATGTATTTTATCAGTTTAAGATTTTTTTATTTTTCCAAACCACTATATGTCAATATATATATTTTTTATTAAAAAAAATGATTTTTCAAAAAAAGCTTAATTCAACTAAATTTTATTGGAAAATAAAAAAATTTACAATAGGAATAAACAATAATAAATAAAAAAAAAACTTGCACTGAAATGCAAAATTAGTTAATAAAGAAAAAAAAACTTAACTAATAAAGTAAATTAATAAAAGTTAATGAAATAAATAAATAATAAAAAAAATTAATGAAAATTTACCTAGCATCAGATCATGCCGGTGTTAGGCAGTAGACTAGGTACTATTGGGTGACTGGTTAGGCGAGAGACTGGGTGACTAGTTGAGCACTGCTGGGTGACGCTGGGTAAGAGCACGGGTAGTGACTGTAGTGGTTATATGGTAGTGATAGGTTGGTACTATTTGGTGTTGCGTAGTGGTTGCATGGTGGTGTTTATGTAGTGTTTTAGGTAGGAGTGTAATTAAAAAAAAAAAAAAAACATCATTGAAACCCCTGTTAATGTGCTATTTATAAGCTCAAAATTGAATATTTCATATCAAAGATATAGAAGATTCTATTACGATTCTTCTAAGATTTACCTTAGTTTCTAGAAACCCTAGTTATTTTAGGCCTTTTATTTCTTCTAGGGCTTAATCTGATCTAATTCGCTCTGCTACAATTTAGCCTAATAATTCCCTAATCTGATTTAAGTCCTTAAATTGGATGAATTTTATTCTATATTGGTTTGGCCCAAAATTAATTAAGCCTATATCGTCACCTAATCAGACAATCCAACTCAATTCAATTCAACACAACACGACTCAACTTGCTACGACTCGACTCGATATAATTCGACTTTACTCGATACGATACGATACAACTTGATATGATTCTCTTTTATTTTTTCCACTATCCTTTTTTATTTTTTCCTTTTTTCATTTTTTATTATTATTTTTATTTTCCTATTTTTCTGTTTTGTTTATTAACCTGGCTTAATTAATAAAAAATTAACAAAAATGAGGTATCTATAGTAAGTTTTGCTTACTATTTTCATTCTTCAATTTTAGTCTTCGCACTTCTCCCCATTAATCCCTTTCGAGCTTTTTGTAAGCTTAGACCCATCCAGTGATTAGCCTTGTCTGTTCTTGGTTACAATTCGCAACAAGATAGCTTTGGAGCTTATGGATAAGTCAACCCCTTAGCTTTTGCATAATTTGTAACAATGACAGATGTAACCATAAGAAATATATAACATTTTGACACCTTCATATTGAATTTGGTAATGACAATGATCAATGATGATTGTATCGATTAAAGGCTTGTGAAAGTTTATTTGAATGCACATCTTGCAAAATAACCTTTGTTAGCATTAAATATATACGCATAAAACCTACACATGGGGCCAAAGGCTTTGCTAATGCATTATAGAGTTAAAGAAGCATAGTTTCCATTGGTAATTCCTACAACATTATAATCTATTGAAGATAGTTTAAAATTAGGCTCCCATTTCTTAATTACAAGAAAATGTCTTGCAATAAACCACAAATCAATGTGAAATACAAATAGTGAATCATTAGGTGTTTGCAACATAGTTGCATAATATCCAAATGCAATAATAACTGACAAAATGCTAAAGTTTTATAATTGTTAAAAAGTGTTCAATGATGCATAAGGGAAGTAATGGCATCTAAAAAAGAAAAAAAGAAGTAATAAAAAGCATATGTACGTACTTAATGAAAAAAAGAAAGTAGAGTCCATGCATGCATTTGAAAAACATTCTTAAGATAGAGAGAGAAAGGATAAGAGAGAGATAAAGTGCATGTATACACTTAAAAAGAATAATTGCTACTATGTATATGTATTAAATTAATTTAATGTACATTTAGATGTGTTGCTAAGAGTTTAATAAGGTGAAACACATATCTACTAATATTTAAAAAAAAATTACACAAATATGAATTGTATGAAATAAATTACAAAAAATATCAACCTTATATCACATCTTTAAAATATGATACCCATAACAATATGAATCACTTATTTGAATAATGCAATAATTCTATAGTACTACTAAGCCTATATCACTTTTTAGAAATGTAAACTAATATTAGTAAATTATCGTATTTCAAAAATACGATATAGGCATGGTCTAACTTTAAAACATTAGAGTAATATAGGCACTATATTGCATTTACAAAAGCGACATATTCGTATTAGATTATTATCACATTTGATAAATACGATATAACTTTAGTCTATGATAAATAAGTTTGTTTTTCCCAAAGGGGCATAACTTTTGATCTAGGCAAAATTTTTATTATGATTATATGTTTCTAAGGATTGATTTTTGAGTATTATAGTAAGGTGATGAGGGCTTGCTTGAATGATGTCGTTTTGAGCTTGAAAAATGCCCTTTAAGGCTTGTTACTAGCCCCTATTATTTTAAGTGATATTTTAGGCCTATGTCGCATCTTACATAGAATTCCCTTTGTTGCATCTTACTTAGAATTTCCTATGTTGCATCTTTAAGATGCAATATAAGCTTAGTATTTGCTTAGTATTTACTTATTATTCCCTATGTAGCATATTGAAGATACAATATAGGCTTAATATTTTAGTAATTTTTTTTAATGCAATTTGTATTTTTGTTATTTTCTTTTAATTTTAATGGTAAACAAGGAATTTTCTCAAGTTTAAAAAGAAGAAGAAAATTGTTCGAGTATGGAAATTTATTTGTAGAGCATTTTTTATGAATGAGTTTAAAAAAAGTCTATTTCTTAGAGCATTCGAGTAGATTTATGGGAAACATTTTTCTTTAACAAGAAGAAATGTAATATTCTAAAAGAAATTAGGGAGGACAAAAGAAAACTATGGAAGTTTAAAGGAATGATAATTTATGTTATGATATGTTTGTAAAATTTTTCATTTGGATTAAGGTTATTAGCTTGCAAGATCAATATTGCAAATAAGTATATTTTATGTGATTCCCATTATTCTAAATTAAGTTGTTGAGTGGAGAGGTGCTACCCACATACCAACCTAATCAAGACTAGCCAAATAATTGACACACCTAGCTTAGCTATAGTGTTTCCAAGCTACCCACCTAGAGTGTCGACCTAAGCCGATTTGCAACCTTTCATCGTCTAAGAGCTTCTTCTCTACACTAGATTAGCCATCTATAGAATGACACTCATATCTAACACAAGTCCTTGTTGTATGGATTGTTAGAAGGATGTTCCTCTATTTACTATATTTTTTACCCTTGTACACATATTGTGTACTAATTTTAGCTAAGAATGTTTTCGGTAGATGCGCTCAACCTAGGAATTGCCTTAAAAGAGATGCATAAATATAACCATCCAAAATCATCATTAGTGAATACTCAAACATCTTTCCTTGCTTATTCTTGTGTGAGTGTACTCTTACTTAGTCCATGTTACTCTCATTTATTCACCTGAGTAAGGAATAGTAGTGATTAACCTTAGGAACTAGCTTGTATGTCGTATTAATCCCTAAGTTCCTATGAGTTTGAGTAGTGTGTCATATCTACTTGAGTGGTACATAAGCCCCTGCTCAAGCACCCTTCGAATACCATTTAGTTTTCCCATCATCTTGAGGTTTTGACTTGCTTACCTACGTATATCATAGGATGGGAGGTTTACCCTCTCCTAATGTACTCGTATGGCACTCGACCATCCTTTGCTTTGCTATATTTACTTATATTATGGATGATAAGTTGACTTTTTCCCTTTCTATCTATTGAGGACTATTATAAGCCCTTTTATCTCTACAAGTGTTGTCTAGCATTGTTAAAGGCCCTATCATGTTTGGGAGGCTCAACTTCTCAATTGGTTTTAGCCTACCATGGCCATTATTAGGAGAGCAACAATAGCTCCTGACTAGTTTGCTTATGGGAGGCCAAACCTACCTTAAGAGAGTACTCTATACCATGAATAAACCACCTATGGATGCCATTAATTTCATATTAAGTCTCAAGTTGAACACCCCAACTTCCCTTCTAAAACATGAACCGTAACATTCTTCCCTACTAAATCTACGATGCCCTCATTGTGGAGCCAACTAACCCTTCTTTTATTGCCTAACTCTAACTAATATCACCACTACTAAGACTTTAAGCTTCTACAGCCAACCTCTCACCCTTACCCTTGCCTTCTCCTCTTATCCTTTGAGATCACCTGTTGTAGAGTGATCCAACGATAGGCTTTACCTTTGAAGTACATTTTATCTTCTAAGGATTTGGTTAAAGTTTTATTACATTGTAACTCACAACATAGTTGCCCCCTCTAGCAACAATGCCCTCCACCTTATGATTGTTCCTCATTTTGAGCTTCATTTACATGAGCCCAGTTATCAACAAGAATTACCTTTTTCATTTGGTACATTGGGTAATATTAGGCGGATCATCTAGGTTGGAACTCTTTCGCTTTAATGCTACTTATCATGGGACAGGAGGTTTACCACCTCCTGAAGTACCTGTACGACACTTGACCATTCTTTGCCTTGTCATATTTACTCATATTACGGATGGTGAGCTAACCTTTTCCCTTCTTATCTTCTTAGAATTGTTCAAAGCCCTTCTATCTTTAAGAGTACCATCTATCATTGTTACTATGGGAGCCTTAACTTCTTAATTGGTCTTGACCTGACATGGCCATCATCAAGAGAGTGACAATAGCTCCTAACCATTTTGCTTATAGGAGGCCAAACTCTCCATGATAAAATATCCCATCCCATGAACAAATCACTTACTAATGCCACTTACTTCACATTAAGCCCTAAGTTGAACACCCATACCTCTCTTCCAAAACACGAACTATGACACATGATTGCTAACATTCATGTGTTCATCTATAGATCTATGTCACCACCAATAATGGCTTCGTGAGTATCCACAATACTAATGCATCACTATTAATATTCATCCATCTTACTTTAGGTAACATCCCTATTAATTTTTGTAAGTTGATTAGCTTTAGGAGTGGCCAGTTAACTTAACTGTGATCTAAAGTTAATAAGTTATGGCAACACAATAAGATGCTAAGCAAAAAAATGCTTGAATAGGAGGATAAGGAATATGCATCCATTGACCTTTCTGCTTGCAATTGGACATTACCCATTCTATATAATCAAGATCAGAGCTAGATATTCAATAATTCTATTAAATTAAGTGCTAACCAATCATATTAGATCTCTGGGTAATTTCTTAGTGCATGTTCTACATCCTCTTCAATTTGCTGACATTTTAGATAACTGTAATCTCTATCTAAAAAAATTGATTAAGATGCATAGTTATTAGAAATCTATCATTTTAAGATTTGCTAAAGTACAAAGAGTAGAACATCAAGCTAATAGTGTTGCTCAAGATGATGCTATATATATAGGATGGACTACTAGAGGTGTAAGAGTTGAAAGGAGAGCCCTTAAGAGGATTAACTTACATGATGGTGAGGAATGTGAAGACAAGGAATACTATAAGGTAAATGAGAGGATTTTGTCACACCTAAGGCTTGAGATTGTTAAACTACAAATGCTAACCTATTCTAAGTCTAGTAATGCTAATGACTACCTTAATTGGGAAGAAATGGTCGATAAGATCTTTGAATGTCGTAAGTGTGATGATCGTGTGAAGGTGAAGCTAGTTACTCTTGAATTCTTAAGGTATGCCACTTTATAGTGGAAGAATTTACAACCTTATCAACAAAGAGAAGGAGAGCTAGAGATTATGACTCAGCAAGAAATGAGATAGGCTAAGAGAAGAAGATTTGTTCATGACCGTTACATGTTGGATAATTTTAAGAAGCAATAGGAGCTGAGGTAAGGAGAAGTTAATGTAAATGACTATGTAAAGGAGTTCCAAATGCTTATGATCTAATATGAGGTTGAGGAACCAAAAGCTTGTACCATGTCTAGGTTTGTTAAAGGATTGAAGTACGAAATTAGTGAAGTGATGGATGTACAAAGGATAGATACATTTAAAGACGTTATCTAAGCTATCCATAGGGTAGAGCATCAAAGATGCCAAAGTTATGCCTAAGCTCCCCCAAGCATAATTCAATCCATCTAACCTGCTTCGAGTAGACAAATAAACGAACCTAACCTGAAGTCCTAAGTTGTTGAGAAGGAAAAACTAAGGAAGTTTGAGAAGGGAAAATCTTCATAGAAGAAAACTAATGAGATAAAATGTTTTAAGTGCTAGGGCTTTGGACACATAGTCATCCAGTATCTAAATAAGCAAACGATAGTCATCAAGGGCAAGGTACCAACCATTGAGGTAAATAGTACTAATAGGGAGGTTAAAGAGTTAAGATAATAGAATGTCGAACATGGAGTTGCGAGTGGAGGAAATTATTATAAATACTAAGGAGGGAGAGTACCTAAGCATGATAATGAGGAGAGCTATGAGTGTTGCCCCTTCTGTCAAAGATGAGCAACAATAGAACCCATTTCACTTAGGGTATAAGGTGAAGGTGAAGGGAGCCTTATGAATGATGGTAATTAATAGCAAGAGCTATACTAATGCTACGTCTCTAACTATGTTTGAAAAGTTGAAGCTGCCAACCTCAAGGTTGTCAAACTCACGATTTTATGTAGAATCGTTGGAGGGTTAATAGAATCAGAACGTAAAATTGAAACATAGAAACATAAGTTTTTACAAACTATACTTTAAAAAACTATAGAGATGCTTATAGTAGTTGTTCAAAACTTAAAATACATGATGCAAATATAGAAATAAAGAGATTAAGTTCTTTTTCAATAAAAAATTCTTAATAATATATAATTAAACATGTATGAAAGAAGAACAAACAAAGTCAAAACTAAACTTTTTCCATTATTTTCTTTTGAAAAAAAAAAAACAATGAACTAAAGAGAATCAAATATTTCAACTTATTTCAAATTGTTGATGGTATAAAATGAATTATATGGTTTTTCTTGCAATCTTTGCTATTAGAGCTAAAACCTGAGTGAAGGGTATGAACATAAAATAAGGAATTAAGAGAGAGAAAAAGAGAAAAATAAAATAGGATAAGTAAGATGATGTAATACCTTAATAATTGATGACTTGTAAAGATTAGTTAAATTTTTTTTTTTTAGAGCCCATTGAACTTAGATATATAGAATCAATAAACTCGGTTAAAAACGTAAGTTGATACTGAGTTTACATGTAAGCTTGGTTAAAAATGTAAGTTTTTACATGAAAAAAAGTTTATACACTAGTTAAGTCAAAAGGGCTTTTGAAAATCATAAATTCATAAAATCGCGATTTTAACAATTATAGCCAACCTATTTTTAGTCAAAGGCTTATAAGTTACTCTAGCTTTAGAAGAAGGATCCCTTACATGTCATGAAGTAGGTCTTAATACCAATCTCTATTGGTGCTTATCAAGATGAAGTGTTATGTGATGTATTGCCAATGTACACATCAAACATTCCATCTAGCTAACCATAGATGTTAGACCAAAAGGGTTATTTTTTATGGGTTTATGAATAGTTGTTCACTTGAGATAGAGGAAATAAGAACACCTTGAGACCCCCTAACCCCTTGCCAGGTTTGAAATATGTAGGTCCAGTTTAGCTGAGCATAGAAGAAGAAGAATCTAATGATGACATGAGCTGAGCTTTCATAAGAATTGAGGTTGGACACCCTAACCTTCCTATTGATCCAAAGGATGTTGGAAATGAAGGAATGGAAGGAAGAACTACCTGCTAAGGTGTAAAAGCTTCTTGATGAGTTTATGGGTTTGTTTCTTGAGGAGTTGCCAAAGGGATTGGCTCCTTTTTGAGGCATCGAACACACCATTAATTTACAACTAAGAGCTATTGAATATGCCTACATATAGACTAAATTCAAAGAAAGATGCAGAGCTCTAAAAGATAAGTAAATGAGATGATTGAGAGAGGCTATGTTCGAGAGAGTTTAAGTCTATATGCTATTCCTACCATAGTAGTGCTAAAGAAAGATGGGTTATAGAGGATGTGTGTAGATAGCCGAGCTATCAATAGGATCACTATTAAGTATAGATTCTTAATCCCTAAGCTAGAGACATGTTAAGCAAACTATAATGGGTAAGGGTGTTGTCAAAAATTTGATCTTAAGTCAAGCTACCATCAGATTAGGATGTGGCCTGGATATAAGTGGAAGACTGCATTCAAGACAACGAATTGTATGAGTAAACGATGATACAATTAGGTCTATCTAATACACCAAACACATTTATTAGATTGATAAGCCATGTGCTTTATAACCTAATTGGGAAATTTATGGTCACCTACTTAGATGACATATTTGTATATATCCCTAATAGGGAGAGCTACTGTAAGCATCTCTAAGTTATATTTATTGTGCTTCGAGCTAGGCAATATTATGGAAACTTGAATAAGTGTGATTTTTATCAATTAAAGGTAGTCTTTCTTGGATTTGTTGTGAGTGAAGGTAGACTAAGAGTTGATGAGGGAAAATCCATGTTGTTTTAGAATGGCCAGTGTTGACTTGTTTTACCAATGTTTACAGTTTTCTTGGCTTGCCTTCCTTCTACCAACAATTTATCAAAAACTTCAATACCATTATGGCTCCCTAGACCAAACTGACCAAAAAAGAATGTGAAGTTTACATGAGTAGAGAATGAACAAAAGAATTTTGAAAAGGTAAAAGATAAATCAAAATTTTCCCCATCCTTACTCTCCTAAATTTTGAGAAGGTTTTTGTACCAAAATAAATGCATTAAGAGTCAACATAAGTAGTATACTGATGCTAGAAGATTGACCTATCACCTACTATAGTGAGAAGTTAAGAGAAACCACCTTCAATTACTCTATTTATAATGAGGAGTTCTATTCCTTAGTTTGAGCTGTCATGGGCCTCATAGCTTAGCAACACTATCTATTGTCCTGAGAATTTGTCATTTACATCGATCATAAGTCACTGAGGTGCTTAAAAAGCTAGTCAAAGTTGTCAAAGAGGTAGGTAAAGTAGGTCAAATTCATCAAAGGATTCTCATATTTAGTGAAGCACAACAAAGGGTAGACCAATGTAGTCGTTGACATTCTACCTAAGAAGCACCCTGCCTGACCAATGTATGAATGAAGATTCTTGGATTCTTTATTGTTAAAGACTTATATGCCTAAGACCCACACTTTGGTCCAATAGTTGTGAGATGTTATGAAGGATGAACTATGGAAGATTATTTCATGGAGAATAGATATCTATTCAAGAGTATGAAGTTATGTGTCTAGACCTATTTTAAATAAGAATTGTTAGTGCATTAGGCACATGGGTGAGGATTGTCTAGCCTCTTTAGCTAGAAAGCAATCGTATAAGCCATTAAAGTATAAATTCTTTTGGCCAAAGTTAATGAAGGATGTAAGCCCTGCAACTAGAAGTTTGGATTAGATATATAAAATTTAGGGTAATTAGATAATGTTCGATCGAGCTCAAATTGTATGATGAAGCTAGGAATATTAGTAAAAGTAACCTCATATGTTTGAATTTATGAAAATAAGTAATAAAATAATTAAATATCATAATATTAAGTAATAAGCATATTACCGATTATTTATCAAAAATGCATAAAAACAAGTTCTTATAACTAATGAAACGCTAGAGACAAATTATATGCATATTAAAAAGAGTAGTATTTACTTGTACCCAATGTGTATTTACGTATAGGTAAAAAGACACAAAATTACTTAAAATGCCTAAAATATACTAAATTAATGATAAATAATTAGAGAAAATTTGAAAAAAATAAAGGAAAAGTCAAAAAAAAAAAGAAAAAGAAAAAGTGTGGAATTGTCTAAATACAAGTTGTGGCAAGCTAAGAATAGAAAGAAAAAAATTAACTAATTAGAATATGGTAAATAAAAAGTAAATTTGGAAGATGATAAAGCTAAATGTCAATCAAAAATTGAAAGACAAAAGAAAGAAAACTCTATAATTACCCCAAACCTATTTGGAACTCATTTTGATTAGTTTAGAGCCCAAAAAATTTTAAGAGAAATAAAAAAAGGAGAATTAGGATTTTTTCAAAAAACAAATAGTAAAAATTATGTACATTTAGGGCTTAGAAAATAAGCTCATGACTAAGGACAAATTGGAAACAAACCACCACCATCACCACTATACCTTACCACCATTGCCTAAGGCTGCCGAGACACTTGGAGCTAGAAGTTGATCAGACGGGTAAGTCCGATTTCAACTCGATATTGTTTAATTTTTAAAAAATATTAAATATGTTTTGAAAATTATGAAATTGGGTATTTTGAGGTTTTTATATATGTAGATTTAGGGAAAAATTTTAGCTTGATGAATTTATGCTTGGAAATATACCATTTTTAAGAAATCTTGCAAACTTGAGTTTTGTTTGATTTAGAAATAAATAACCTCAAGTGTGTAGTTTTAAGATCAAAATTTTTGTGCAAACTATTTAGAAAATGTAGAATAATGCTATGAAGAGATTTTTCAAAATTTTTAGATGATTTTAAACCTTAAAATGATATATAAAGTAGGTAATTTTGGGCTAATTAGATAATCAAATAGATAATTATTGATTTAGTATATAACTAGGTGTTTAAGGATATTAATATTTGATGTAGTAAGATAATTGTAGTAATTAGGGTGTTAGATGTAATTATTATGTGTATTATGTAGTAAATATAT
>JAMXBB010000201.1:0-14191 GCA_024138015.1 Lumnitzera littorea | reverse complement strand
CCTAGAGATGAATTTTAACGGGTAGTTTGAATTTTTAATACAATTATACATAATTATATAAAAATGACCGTATTATGCGAAATTTACAGTTTTAAATTATATTTTATCCAATTTGTCCTTATATTGTAATAATATAAGTATTATTCAATTTTAATACACCTAAAGTACATCCCGATTAGAAAATATTAATAATTGTAATAAAATCTCTATTTAACCCAATTCGACCAGCAATCCTATATATAGGTTTTATTTAAGTATTTTACTCATTTTAGTCTATTAATATTACAAATACACCCCGACTTGTAATTTAAGCTATTTTACTTAATAAATTCGTAGTAAATAGTTCGGATTACCTAATAATTCCCCGAAAATTTCTATGGACTTCTAAAAATATAGGGAATTCAATTATCACTCGGTTTCAAGTTTTCGACCTATTGCCTATATTTTCGTATTGATGATTTTACCCCTAAATTTGATAAATTATCCAATTATAATTCTTTTAGCATCTAATTAATTCCAATCTGACTCAATACCATTATTATTTATTATAGATCAGTACATGTCCATTTCATCAATTAATTTCATAATTTCCTATTAAATTCATAATTTCAGCCTATTTTCGGACCAATTTCAAGCCTAAAAATTCAATAAATATTAAAATCATTCAAATAAAAATTTGGGCTACGTAGAAATTACCCATATATCATACTCATCCTACACAAAAATTTTCAGCTAGAAACAACATCATATAGTATATTTATTTCACTAATATATATTCGGATGAATTACAGATTTCTTAATGAAGTATATTAAATATTACGAATTTTTCAAAAATAAAAATATCACATGAAAGCATGTCTAAAATAACCTAAGTGTAATTTTTTTCATAATTTTCTGGGCGGATTTACTATTTTTTAGAAATTATTGAAAAACAGGGCAGAAATTTGACCTTGGTGTTCTTGGGTGCTCCGGTGGCCGGCGGCGGCTGGGCGGTTGTCGGACGGCTGGCGCGGTGGGTGGACCGTGTGGGGTTGGCTGGGTTTCACAGCAGATCTACTCTAGGTTAGGTTTTCACACTTTCACTAATTTTTCTGTTTTTTTCTAAATTTGTTTTTTTTTCTACGATTTTTTTCTAATTTTTCTTTCCGATTTTCTCTGATTCCAAATTGCTAAAACTATCTTGTCTGATGATCTTGGCTTTTTATAGTGCTTCAAAGTCGGTTTAGGAATTTTTCTTTAATTAATTCATATTTTCTTTTCCAATTTCTTTTTTTTTTTTTTTTATGCATGAGGTGTCCAAATATTATACATTCACCTTTTGAATCAGCATTGCAATTTCATCCTCCTGCCACGCCTCCTTCCAATATTATTTAATTAATTTTTATTTTTCTTTTATTAAATAATTACTTAAATATAGATATTATATGTTAGAATTAATTATTTTAATTAATATACAAGGTTATACCTTATGTAATAACATGTGAAATATATAACTTTACTCATATAATTAAGTTTCTAGCATATCTTTTATTTTTAGAATACATTCTAAGGTTAATTTCATGAATTCAACACAATATATATATAATTACTCAATTTATAGTTAATTTACGAGTATAATTATTATTTGTACCGGGTATACTAAAAAATTACGTGTATTTTTTTATAGTAAATTATACTACATTATCTCGTTTTATAGCTCAATTAACTTATCTCTAAGTTCTCGTTGTAATCTAAGTTCAATTTTAGGAGTTCTGAACATTTTAGGACTTTAGTAAATACTCCAATTTCTAAGGGCAAAATTGGGATTTCGGATCGTTATTACTAAAATCTAACTTCACTGTAATATCTCGACTAACTTTTTCATTCTAGTTGCAAAGTTTGGGCTCAATTGGATAAGTTACCCTAAAAGCCCTAAATCTGAGCTCGGTTATCCTAAACTCAATTTTGGAAGCTTACATACAACACGCATTGTGCAGTGGCGTTTAGCCGTGCTAATTTTCTAATTAGCGTAAGAGGATCTTCGATCAGATGCTATGTGACGTGCTACACTGAGTCGTATGGCATATGTGTGTAGCTTTTGCAAGCATGGACTGTCGCGGCCGATCGAAGATTACGAGGATTCGGTAGATCTGCGAATGGTAAACTTGAGGACTGGTCGATGTTGTTGGGTTTGTTGGCTTCAGGTCTGCCACGAATGAAGCATGCGTGGCTTGAAGTGATCGGGCATTGAAGAAGTAAGGCTGATCGTGGATTATGCAATGTATGTTTGTCGTATGGGAATCTGGTTTAGCAACGTGCAGTTGGACTGTTCTATAACGTGGTGATTAGGCTCCTATTTTTCTGTGCTTGTTTTTCTGTCCTTGTGTGTTTATATAGTCTAAACCAAATCATATCATATCATATCTAATTATATCTGATTCGTTAATTAAACTAGATTCAAATTTTATTCAAATCTGATTTAACTAAATTCATATGATTTAATTAGATATGAATTCGATTTTCAATTTCGCTTCTGCAAAGATAGAAAAATAAAGACATAGGTGCCTGTTGAGACTCGAACCTAAGACCTCAAACTAAATCCACCCCAAATACTCCATTAGTTATCCGTTAGACCGTTGGCCTGTACCTTGATATTCATCACAATTAAATTATATTTAAACTATCTGATTCCCTAAACTAAAATTTCTAACTAAACTAAAAGTAAAACTAAAACTAACACTAAAACTAATTATTCCTAATATAAATTACTTCGAAATTTTTATGATTTTTCCTTTTCTTATTTATTTATTTATTTTTTGGTATTTTCATTATTTGTTAATTTTTATTGTATATTTTTTTATTTTTTGAATTAGGACCCTTTTTGTATAAATAAAGATTAAGACTATAAATGGGCAAAAATTAGGTGTCTACAGTATACATATAAATCTCTAACAAAAAATTGAGTTAAAAACTTAATTTAGAAATCAATGCGAAAACTAAAACAGAACTTAACACGATTTAAGAAGAATTATAAAAGACTTAAGACCTAGATCATTAGGTATATTAAACCCTAAACAAAAGATAACAATAGTGTTATAGGATAAAACCAACTTATAATAGTTATATAAAAAATTGAAACCACGTTTATGTTATAAGGATGATCGGCAATAGCCTGAGTGAGCAGGACCTCAAGTGAGTGAGCGAGGAGTTCAGGTAAGTTGGGATTAATACAGTGTTGTATTTTGGAGGCTTGAAATAGTACTTGATTGTACTTGTTCTAAGCTGATGACATGATTTTTTATTTGTTGCTTGACTTATTATATGATATGTATGAAATGATTGATCACCTTAAACTGGAATTAATCAAATATATGACCTGTAATCATAATTGGACCTATATGGCAACCCATTAGGGGAAACCTAGGATTCTCCAGTCAAATGCCGACCCCTTTGAAAAGAATAGCGTTGGATAGCATAATAGGTCATTTCTTCATTCTTAGTTGAACTAAGTGACAGGTAAGGAGGTCACGGCAAGGGTGAAGTTAATGGTTCGAAGATAATCGTGGGAGGAGCGGTGTCTCCATTGCACAAGTCTGGGTTTAGTTATGAGCTGTT
The DNA here is from genome assembly GCA_024138015.1 of Lumnitzera littorea. Classification (NCBI taxonomy): domain Eukaryota; kingdom Viridiplantae; phylum Streptophyta; class Magnoliopsida; order Myrtales; family Combretaceae; genus Lumnitzera; species Lumnitzera littorea. The sequence goes on along the minus strand of JAMXBB010000201.1, from coordinate 10,597 downwards.
GCATTAACGGTAACTCTTCAACTCAGATTAGAGTGGGCATAGTTTCTCTAATCTCATGACCGGTTGGATAATGTCGTGCGATGATATTTGCTTGAATATGCATTGCACCTAATAAGTTAATTAATAACCTTTTTTGTGTTTATGATATAGTTTTAAGTCTTCCATTCTAACTTATTGACTTGTGGTTACTTACATCCCTATAGACATCGTTGTAGGTGCTAGCCAAGAAGCGGCTTTCAATTACTCTGAATCCAGCAACTGCTAGATCTTAGGGAGTAAAGAAAAACATTTGAAGAACAGGCATATATTTTTAAGGTCTAAGCTCTTATTTAAAAATTTTACATTTCTGAATAATGTATTAACTAGAAAATAAATTACTGTGAAACGTTGCAAACGTTAATTGTAATAACTGAATTCTAATGTATATATATATTTTCTCACTTTCTTAGGTAAACAATTTATTTAAATTATGAATTGTTTACTTCAAAGCGAGTTAGTCGTGGACGCCTTGTATAGATCAAGTCTATGATAACCGTTGTAAGGCTAACTTCTATTTTAAAATAGTTTACATAGCGAGGTTATTACGATTCTACAGTTTCAGGGTGTAACATAAGCTAAGGTGTAAGACCTATAATTAACTACCCAAAGTTTGGCTCGTAGAATTTAAGATAATCGGTTAAAGGATCCAATCGAGTCTAAAATTATCAAATAAAGTTAGAAATATTAGTAAAAGTGATCCTATAAATTCGAATTTAAGAAAATAAGTAACAAAATAAAAGAATATAAAATTTCCAAATTTTAAGTATATAACTCGTTATTTATTGAAAGTGCGTAAAAATGCATTCCAATAATTAACGAATCTCTAGAAATAAATTATATGTATACTAAAAATCATAGAATGACCTAAATAATATTTAGGAATATTTATTTGTACTATATATGAATTTAAATATAGGTAAAAGTACGTGTAATTACTTAAAATACACGAAATGTACTAAATTAATACTAAATAATTAAAGAAAATTCATAATTAATTAAGAAAAAATAAAAAAAAGGAATGATCCAGATTTAGGTTGTGGCAACTGGGGAAAATAAGAAAAAAAATTAGTCAATTAAATTAAAACAACACAAAAGGCAAATTGGAAGAAGATAAGGCAATTGTTTAATCAAATTAATGCACAATAATTATCTAACACCTCTATAAATAATAAGAAAATTTTAAAAGCTCATTTGGTTAGTTTGGAGAGTGAAAAAAATAGAGAGGACTAAAATAGTGAGCGTTTGGATTAATTACAAAAAAAATTACTCAAATTTGTATAATTAGGACCTTAGAAAGGAACAAACACCAGACAAACACTTGGGAGTGGATGGCTGCTACCACCACACGATGGTAGTAGTGCTTAGACAGACCGATAAAGCTATGGTAGTCGATGGTGGCCGGAGCCACCCATATAGGTGAGTCTAATTTTCAACTCGATTTTGTTTAATTTTGTAAAAATATTAAATATTTTTAAAAAATTATGAAACTTGTTATTCTAGAATATTTTTGTATTTATTTTTTATGAAAAATATTATTTTGATGAAAATATGTCCTATGATACATGGTCCTTAAGAAATCATGCAAAACCGACCATGTTTCGATTTAGAAATAAATGACTTTAGGAGTATAGTTTTGAGCTCAAAATTTTTGTGTAGACTACTTAGATGATATAGAATAGTGCTATGAATCCCGTTTTCAAAAATTAATTTTTGAAATTTTTAGATAATTTTTAGGTTTTAAAATGATGCATAAAATTGATAATTTAGGGTTAATTAAGTAATTCAATGGGTAATTACTGATTTGATGCACAACTATATGTTTTAGGATGTTGAAATCTGATGGAGTATACTATTTGTAGCATTTGGAGTGTTAGATGTAATTATTAGTATATTATGTAATAAATATGCAATAGGTAAAAAAATGAGAAATTTTGAGTTAATTTGATAATTTAAGGTAATTAGGTTCAAAATTTGATTTATGATGAATTTAGATATTTGGGATGTTATTTGATGTTGGGAGATGGTATTTGAAGCGATGGGAATATTAGATGTGTATATTTTGTACACATTAGGTGATAATGTATAATATGTAATTATGAGAAATTAATAATTATGAAAATGTTGATTAGAATTGATATTATGATAATAATAGGAATATACAATAAATCTGATAGGAAACTCAAATTAGGATAATTATATGAAAAATGTAAAATTTTCTCATAACGGGAGTGAATTTGGTAATTAAATTAGGATTCGGGTGCATCGCGTGGAATAAAACACTAATTAAAGACTAAAAACAATATTTAGGATATTCGAAGATAAGACGATTAATTCCACATTATGGATCGTAATGATTTATTAGGGTGTACATATAAATCTCTAATAAAAAAACTGAGTTAAAAACCTAATTTAGAAATCAATGCGAAAACTGAAATAGAACTTAACACAATTCATGAAGAATTGTAAAAGACTTAAGACCTAGATAATTAGGTATATTAAACCCTAAATAAAAAATAACAATAAGCATTATAGGATTAAACTAATCTATAATAGAAATATGAAAAACTGAAACCCCGTTTGTGTTATAGGAATGATCGGCAATGGCCTAAGCAAGTTAGACCTTAAGTAACTGAGCGAGGAGTTCAAGTAAGTTGGGATTAGTACATTACTGTATTTTGGAGGCTATAGGTTATACTTGGTTGTACTTGTTAAATAGTTGGCTGTGTGTATGTACTTGATTATGAGTAATGCTGTGATTCTGTTTATTGTTTTGACTTATATTGTATGAAGTGATCAATTACCCTAAATTGAACTTAACAAAGATATGACTTGTAATCATAAATCGAACTTGCATAGTAACCAATTAAGGGAAACCTAAGATTCTCCGGCCAAATACCAACCCCTTTGAAAGGGATAATGCTGTATAGCATAATCGGTCCCTTCTTCATCTTTAGTCGAACTAAGTAACAGGTGAGGAGGTCGTGGTAAGGGTGAAGTCAATGGTTCGAAGGGAATTACGGGAGGAGCGGTATCTCTATTACACAAGCTTGGGTTTAGTAGTGAGTTGTTATATTAACGGCAACTTCTCAACCCGGATTAGAGATGGTGCAATTTTTCTAATCTCACAACGGGCCGGATAACATCATGCAATAGCATTTGTATGTTCATGCGTTGCATCTAACTAAATCTGGTGATAACCTTATTTGTATTTATGGTATAGTTTTAAGTATTCCATCTTAACTTACTGAGCTGTAGTTGCTTACATCCCTACAGACGTCGTTGCCGGTGTTGGCTAAGAAGCGACTTACAACTACTTTGAAGCTAGCAACTGCTGGATCTTGGGGAGTGCGGAAAAACATTTGAAGAATAGGTATATATTTTTAAGGTTTAAGCTCTTATCTTAGAATTCTTTATTTCTGAATAATGTATTCTAGGAAATAGATTACGGTAAAGCGTTGTCAACGTTAATTGTAATAACTGAATTTTAGTGTATATATATTTTTTCTCACTTTTTTAGGTAAACAACTTATTTAAATTACAAATTGTTTACTTCAAAGTGGGTTAGTTGTGAACGCCTTGTGTAGATCAAGTCTAGGATAGCCGTTTTAAGGCTAACTTCTATCTTAGAATGGTTTACATGGCGGGACTGTTATGACTTTGCTGCTTCGGAGCGTGATACAAGGTACTTGGATTTGACACTTTGCCTGATTAATATGAGCATGATCTACATTTTGGGCCCCTAGTGGCCAAGTGCAATGTTGAAGGAGCTACAGATGGATTCTACTTGAATTAAGGGTTCCTGATGAAGTGTAAGCAGGTCTGTGTATCGAGTGGTTTGGTAAGAGAACTACTTATCCGATAAGCTCATGCTGAGGGTTTAAATGGCCATTTTGGGGAAAAGAGAACGGCCGAGATATTGAAAGAACATTTCTACTGGCTTGGGATAATGAAGGATGTGGTTGAATTCTTGAGATGTGTGAGGTGTATAAGCATGCAAGGGGAAAGAGAGAGCTATACGGAGAGTACACATCCTTACCTATACCAGAGTGGCTGTAGACTGACCTGAGCATGGATTTCATGCTCGACCTACCTCGAATGCTGAGAAAATATGACTTAATCATGGTGGTAATCGATCGATTCAGCAAGATGAGTCACTTCGTTCCCTACTACAGAACTAATGATGCTTTATTCGTCGTTAGCCTCTTTTTGTATGAAATTATGCAATTGCATGGAGTACTAAGAAGTATTGTGTCTAATCGTAACTTAAAGTTCATGAGCTTCTTTTGGAGGACCCTGTAAAAGAAGCTTGGCACTAAGCTCATGTTTAGTATTTCTTACTATTCCTAGATAGACGGCCAAACTGAAGTTATAAATAGGACAGTCAACAATCTCCTACGAGCAGCTGTTGGGAAGAATTTGTATGATTGGGATTTATGGTTACCTATCATTGAGTTTGCTTACAACTACTCCACTCACAGCTAGATAGGAAAATCTCCATTTGAGGTTATTTATGGGCTTAACTCAAACTTACCCTTGGATTTAATTATCAGTCCAACTACACAAGGGAAAAGCCAACTCGGGCTACAACGAGCTAAGGAATTCCAAAAGTTGCATCAGAGAGTTGTCGAACAACTGGCCAAGACTGTAGCCTAACAGAAGGAACAAGAAAGCCGAGGAAGGAGAAGAGTCGTTTATACCCCCAGAGACATTGTTTAGATCCATCTTAATAAAGAATACTTCCTTGACAAGAGGACGAGCAAACCATCTCCTAAAGCGAATGGACCTTACGAGATCTTAAGGCATATTAATGACAATACTTATGAGGTTGAGCTGCCCAAGGGGTACTGCGTATCTATCACATTCAATGTCATCGACCTGACTCCCTATGTGCTGGATGACAACGAAGATCATGATTTGAAGGCAAATCTCCAACAACCCTAGGGAGCTAATAGGTTATCGACCACTGGCCCACTCACTCGCGTACGTCTCTGATGCCTTTAGTCTCTCACTTGAAGAATTCTCCTTCATTAACTTGCCGATGACGAGAAACAATACACAGAAGGTGGATAGCTAAATTTCTTGAAAGCTTCGAGTTGTTGTATTATGCTTTGTTGTGCCAATATTGACTTTTCTCTAAACGAAGACTCTGTATCGAGTAATCTGACCTATTGCCGAAAGTTCCTGCCAAGTAATGAGAGCTAGTCTTCTATTGGCCAAGTACTTCTCTCTCGGCCTCCTCCTCTTAATTCTCATGGCAACACTTCTCGTCTCGACCTCTTTGTTCCCACAACATGTTGATTTCTCTTGCTTGCTGTGATTAGAGAATTTTTGTACGAAACCAATGTTGCCTTGTCACTTGTCCATTTCATTTGACATTGTATTATTTTTCCCTTTTTTGTGGGTACTAGGAATCTCCCTTTTTGTAATTATTTTATTCGTATTATTGTCCTAGGGACTTACTATAAATAGTTATTTCTCCGTGTAAGCCAGAATCATCTTACCCTATAGAATAGACATTTAATATACGATTCTTGCGAGACTACCCACTCAAAGTTTATTTTCATACACTCTTATTTAATCTTTTCAAGTAGCTCAAGATTAGTGGCAGGTGGACCTTGACATCAACTTGTACATTATATTAAGGAAAGTGTCAAGTCATGTTGTGTTTGTCGGTGTATTACATCCTCTGAGCAACTTCATGTTAGCTACTCTAGTTAGTTCACTGGCTTATTCACCCTATTTTCTTCAATATTTCGACGGATCCATTAGTTCAAATCTACTACGGTAAGTCCTAGTGATAATTGAGCTCCTAGGCACATAATATAGTCTTGAAACTTGTGCCTCTTTTCGCGCTTTTTTTCGTGCAAGGGGTTATGATCTAGGATCGCGAAGTCCAACACAAACCTTTGTTGAGATGCGAATGTGATTTTCTACTTCAAAGTAAGCTCTGATAGTGCCCTCTTGGGCCATGTATTTCTTAGCAACTTTCACAAACTTGTCCAAGGATTCAGGCTTGTCTAATGATACTATGTTGAAGAGCCTTCTATTTGGATTCATGCTTATTATGAGTGCCTACAGGATTATCCTTATGTTTAGTTTGGAAACTTATGGCTTCGTTTGGTTGAAGCGCTAAAGATATGCTCGTAAGAATTCATTAGGGTGTTACCTGACATTATAGAGGATGGAGGAATATTGGCATAAGACTAGAGAACTAAGGAAGTGTTGTTGAAACTTGCCTTTTAAGTCGTCGAATGAAGTGATGGATGCCTCGGGAAGAGTGTTAAACTAGAGCAAGGTGGCTTTCATTAGTGTATTAAAGAAGGCCTTACACATGATGGTACATGAGAAGTTGTGGAGGCTTATCATTATCCGAAAGTGAATAAGGTGGTTATTTGGATCAATAGTACCATCATAAGTGTTGAGATATGGTAGCTTTGCACTTATGGAGAGTGTTTCCTCAAGGATTGAAGGGTGAATGGGCTCTTTATCATTGTGGAGCACAATGCCCGTATGGATTACTCAACCTTCTTCTGACTACATACGCTGGAGGCGCAATGGATGTGTTTGTTGAGCTCATACATGTTCATGTCTTCGCAGTCTTTTGGCAATGGCCTTGGTGATAGGTTATCAACTAGTTTGCTTGTTGCGGTGCGCTCGCCTTCCATGTGTGTTTTGCTGTAGGTGCGATTTAGCCATTCATTAAGGTCTTCTTGTGGTTGGTGATCGTGCTGAATCTAGTCATGTGAATGTATGGGGTATATGTTGCATTAGTCATCATTTTTTGTTGGCTGTAAGGAGGAGTCAATGGTTGTCTCCTCGTTTAAAGGCTTTTGAGATGTATTTTTGAGTAATCTTACATCTTTGTGCAAAGTTGCAATAGATTCATCGTATTTTCTATTTTCTTTCAACATTTGCTGGACGAGTAACCTAAGTTGTTAGACTTCAGTACTTTTATTTTAAAATGAAAATGTTTGATCGCTTTTCCCTTGTTAGGAGGTATTACTATCCTCTACACGAAAAGCTTGCAAGTTATTGCTTTTGCTTTTAGCCATTGTGGTTGTGTTGGCCTAAAACAGTGGACGCCAAAATATTGATCGTGATTAGACTAACTAGGATGTTGTTGAGTTGGATTTAGCTCAATTTGGATGAGCTTAGACCTTATCTCCTACTTCTTGGCACTTGCAAAAAAGCCTTCGTGGGCAAGGCTACCGTATCTCTCTAATGCTTAAGTCAATAAGGAAGACCAAGAAAAGAGGGGACGAGTATTAAAGACCTAGCAGATTGTACTCGCATAATGTGTGAGTGAAGGGTGTTGAATTTTTACTCTCTAAGAAGAGGTAGAAGAAAAGGTTTGGTGAGAGAGAAAGAGAAAGAGAGAGAGATAGAGAGAGTCCTTCTTATTTATTGGCACTGGTGCTTAAAGCCTTTTATACAGGTTACTTGATACATGACAATCAAAGATACTGAAAGGCCTACGCTCTATGATAGAGGTTTACCACTATCTTTCTCTAATTGATGGTGAAATTTTATTTAGTTGAGCTTCAAACCTTCATGGGCTTCCTTTAACTCTTGAAGGGCATACAATTAAAGCACATAGTTAAGGTAGATATTGATGTTTTCTTTTATGGGATTATTTCGGTAATTAAATTAGATGTTAGTAAGCATTTAGTTGGAAGAAAGATTTTCATTTCTATCACACTTACCATAGATTGCATGGGATATTTTTAGGGGTTTCCAGTTTGCTCATCGTTATCCTTTCTGGATGTCTCTTGTCAAGTCCCTGGATATGAGTCAGTGTAATCTTCTGATAATTGTCATAATATGATTGCTCCAAGTCACTACTGACCATACAGTTGTCACTTGTTATTAAATGTGTCATTGGTTCTGTCACCTCTCATTAAATGTGTTGCGCTTATAGTTGAGAGAAAGAGTATTTGTGGTTCTCTTTTCTGCGTTGCTTAAGATACTTTGCATGAGCTATTTATATAAGAGTTAATTGGGTTTTTGGTGGGCTCACCATCATCCTCTCTGGATGTCTCCTATCAGGTCTCTAGATATGGGTTGTTGTGATGTTTTGAGAATTCTCAAGGATATGATTGGTTGAAGTCACTACCGGCCATGCATTTGTCACTTGTTATTAAATCTGTCATTATTTCCATCGCGTCTTACTATATGTGCTGCAGCTTAACTAATCTTAGATATGCGGTCTTTGGAGCCATGGGTTGGTCATGGGACCCAGTGGTTCGAGGTTAACTTTGGCGAAGTCTTGCTAAGTTGGTGGCCCTTGGGCTTGTAGGGCCTTTAGCTTATGTCCAAAATTAGCTATCAGCACGCTCCTCCCCTCTCCCCTCCCCCCTTCCCCGTCCCTAACCCCAAACTCTTTTGGTGAGCAATAGGCGGCAAAGGGAGGAAGCAATTTCAATCCTTCGACCGAGGACCCTCCTTCGTGGTGAGTTTGTGTGACTTCAGGCTTGGGTCGAGGCATGGGGATCAAGCTTTAGTCTGGCATGGTCGATTAAGGCTTGGTCATATACGCCTCAACCCTTATGCTTGAGGCGGAACTAAGCTTCCTTATGCTACCCCGTATGTGAGCCTTAGTCTGGCATAGAGGTTGAAGCGTATGCGACTCGTCTAGCGCTTGGAATCCGTATGCCCGAGGTTGTCTTAACCGAAGCCTTCTTAATTGAGGCTTGTCTGACTCAAGACTTGCTTAGATGCAGAAGGTTTATCATGGCTTGCCAGTTAGGTGACTTCAAGCTCTCATCGAAATCTTGCACGTATCTTAGGCGCCAGCTTGCGTCTTTAGAAATTCTACCATTGATTTCGACTTGATTGGACATTAACGCTTTGGGGGTAGGTGCCACCATAATTTCCGAGGTTCTAGGCTTATCCATCTACAATTCTAATAGATTAGCTACACGTATGGTGGGGATTGTTCAACATAGTTTACTGTAGTTTGAGCTTTTCCAGCATGTTTTACTAATCCTCATTTTATTTCATACACCTTCCTAATGCCCCCATCTATCCTGTAATTAGGGCTTCTTGCACTGACCATTGAGCATAACATAGACACTTCCGAATTCTCCAGTAGAGAATGTAGAGGTTAGCTCTTGGCTTTCTTTGTGGTTTTTTTATGGTGGTCGATGGGGCGAGAAGGTAACTAGTGCCTCCTGCCTTCTAGGCCGGCAGCGATTCATCCATCATGTTGCGATTGTAGCACTGCTTTCTCCGAGGAGGTGCTAGTGGTATTGTTTTACTTTAGGGCTTCTCTTAAGATGACGTGTGGAAGTTCTGGTTTTGCATTCTTCTGTGGGTTCTAGCAGATCCCCTGGCCATTCTTGGCGAAGTCCCCGAGCTGTTTCCTATTGGTCTTCTTTGAGGGCATGGTAGGAGAATGGCAGTTGGTATTCACCAACCTATGTGGGTTATTAATTAGTCCACGAGGACATCTGTTGGTCGTCGGTGGATCTAGGTTAAGGAAGAATGGAGGCGTAACTGAAGGGTGCTGGAGTGGTTGTCTGCCAAGATGGAGGTGGCCCATTTTGGGGGCTTCTTCTCCAAAGGTGACTCTTCTCTCTAGGCTTTCACTTTGGCTAAGAGGGTTTAGTATCAGCAATTGGGCCTTCTTTATCTCTTTCTTCTAAATCTTCGAGTTGGGTTAAAGTTAAGGTTACGACATCCAAGGGCCAAGGTGTTTGTCGAATCCAGATCACTCCTCATCTTTCGTAAAGCAAATGGTGCAATAAATGTCCCTATAAAGGGTGTTCGCCTCCTCGCGTCACTCTCACCTTTTTCATATTACGAGGTGGGAATGCGAAAGATAGTAGTAGTAAGCCTTTGATCTTCATTGATTAACCCATATGAAGGCTCGCACATTTAAGGGAGGGGCGATGTCTTCCTGGAAAGAAAGGACTTATTCCATCCTTCTTATGTACTTGATGTTAAAGGTCAGAATACAATCTCTTTTAATTCATACTAGGCTGGGATGTAGCTTCTCTACTGTTGTAATGTAACATGTGAGGATGCCAATCTTTGAATTGTAAGTGCCACTTGGCAGCATATGAATAATGAACGATGTTTTCCAAAGGACATCCTTTGTCTTATCTTATATCATAACTTTTCCTTTCCCTTCAATGTTTTAAGTCTTTAGTCATTGAGATGAGGTCACAGTGCCGACTCCTAACCCTGGGTTCGTTGAGCTGAGATTTGCTTGACCAAGGCCTGTTCTAATTGAAGCTTGCTTGACTAGTACACCACTCATCCAAGGGAAGCTTTGGCCGAGGGGCTAATTCCCAGCCGTACCCTCCTACCCCTACCCTCCCCCTATACTCCATCGGCTGGTGGTGATGGTTTAAGGCTTTGGCGTTTGCAGAATTTTGCAAAGACAGTTATCCTAAGGATAAGTAGGATCAAGGGCCCAAGAATACGGAGTCGAATGTCAAATGTGTTCAACAGGTGTGTAGTACATTGAGCTGACCAAAGCGAAATCGATTCTTAGAATTTTTGTTTCAATGTCATGCGGGTAGGAAGTGAGGGTCCCTATAGAGGCGATCCATGT
>JAMXBB010000200.1:0-14219 GCA_024138015.1 Lumnitzera littorea | reverse complement strand
ACCTCTTGTAACTCTTCTTTTCGATTATAAACGATGGAATCATCCATTACGATATATAAAAAACGATCAATTTGAAAATGTTGTAAAGAATGAAATGTCACAATATTTTTTTTATACATGTCAAAATGATGGAAAAGAAAGAATATCTTTTACGTATCCACCAAGTTTGTCAACTTTCTCGGAAATGATCCACAGAAAAATCTTTTTTTTCCCAACAGAAAAACTACTCCCTGATGAATTGTATGATTATTGGAGTTATCTTAATGACCAAAAAAAGACCAACCTTAGCAAGGAATTTAGAACTCGAATTGAAGTTATAGATAAAGAATGTATTACTCAAAATGTACTAGAAAAAAAGACTAGATTGTGTAATAATAAGGCTAAAAAAGAATATTTTCCTAAAATATATGATCCCTTTTTGAATGGCTCCTATCGTGGAAGACTCAAAATCAAATTTTCACCATCAAAGATGGTTGAAACTTCCATAAAAAATGATATAGAGACAAGTCTGATAAATAAGATTCATGGTATACTTTTTCCTAGCGATTATGAGAAATTTGACGAAAAAATAGATACATTTGAGAAAAACGCATTATCAAGAGAAAAAAAACGTTCTTTCTTTCCATTTTATAAAAGTGAACAAAGAAAAATGGATTCCGAAGATGAAATGAAAATTGTCCAATTTTTATCCGATACGATTATGGCTGATCCGAAAGCTAAAAGAATCAGAAAAAATTCCATTGGAATAAAAGAAATCGGTAAAAAAGTTCCTTGCTGGTCATACAAATTGATCGACGATTTAGAACAACAAGAGGGGGAAAACGAAGAAAACGTGGCAGAGGATCATGAGATTCGGTCAAGAAAAGCCAAACGTGTAGTGATCTTTACTGATAACCAGCAAGATACTATTGATACGACTATCAAAAATACTAATAACCCCGATCAATCAGATGAAGTGGCTTTGATACGTTATTCGCAACAATCCGATTTTCGTCGAGACATAATCAAAGGATCCATGCGTGCTCAAAGACGTAAAACAATTATTTGGGAACTCTTTCAAGCAAATGTGCATTCTCCTCTTTTTTTCGACAGAATAGAGAAATCTCTTTCTTTTGATATATCCGGATTGATGAAATTCATTTTTAAAAACAAAAAACCAAGAGAATTAATAATTTCGGATTATACGGAGGAAAAGACAAAGGAAAATGAGAAAAAAAAAGAGGAAGAAAAAAGAGAGGAGAAAGAACGAATCGAAATAGCGGAAGCCTGGGATAGCATTCTATTCGCTCAATTAATAAGGGGTTCCCTATTAGTAACTCAATCTTTTCTTAGAAAATATAGTCTATTACCTTCATTGATAATAACGAAAAATATAGTTCGTATGTTATTATTTCAATTTCCTGAGTGGTCTGAGGATCTAAAGGATTGGAATAGAGAAATGCATATTAAATGTACCTATAATGGAGTTCAATTATCGGAAACAGAATTTCCAAAGAACTGGTTGACAGACGGTATTCAAATAAAGATTCTGTTTCCCTTTTGCCTTCAACCTTGGCACAGATCGAAGATAGGATTCCTTCCGAATCAGAAAGAGATGTTGAAAAAGAAAGGACAAAAAAACGATTTTTGTTTTTTAACAGTATGGGGGATGGAAACTGAATCTCCTTTTGGTTCTCCCCGAAAACGACGTTCATTTTTTGAACCTATTTTAAAAGAACTCAAAAAAAAAATTATAAAATTGCAAAAAAAGTCTTTTCTAGTTATACAGTTTTTAAAAGAAAAAACCAAAATTTTTCGAAATGTCTCACAAGAAAGAAAAAAATGGGTCACCAAAAACATTCTATTTTTAAAAGAAATAATAAAAAAACTTTTCAAAAAAAACTCAATTCTATTATTTGGATTAAGAGAAATATCGGAATTGAGTGAAATTAAAAAAGAAAAAGATTCGACAATCAATAATAGGATGATTCAAGAATCGCCCATTCCAATTCGATTTATGGATTTGACAGATTATTCATTGACAGAAAAAAAAATGAGGGATCTGTCTGATAGAACAAAAACAATGAGAAATCAAATAGAAAAAATTACAAAAGATAAGAAGAAGAATTTTTTAATTCCGGAAAGAAATATTAGTTGGAATAAAATAAGTTCTCTCACTAAACTAATAACATCAATAAAAAGCAATTGGCAGAAATTAAAAAGACAAAATATTCGATTAATCCGTAAATCATATTATATTCTAATATTTTTAATTGAAAGGATATATATAGATATTGTTCTATGTATCATTAATATTCCCAGGATGAATACACAACTTGCTTTTGAATTATCAAGAAAACTCATTGATAAATATATTTATAACAATGAAACAAATAAAGAAACAATTGATAAAACAAATAAAAATACAATTCGTTTTATTTTAACTCTAAAAAATGGGTTTTCTGATATTAGTAATACAAATTCAAAGATTTTTTGTGACCTCTCCTCCTTATCCCAAGCATATGTCTTTTACAAATTATACCAAACAAAAGTTATTAAGTTATATCAACTAAGATATGTTCTTAAATATCACGAAACATCTCTTTTTCTTAAGAATGAGATAAAGAATTCTTTTAAAACACAAGGACTATTTCATTCTGAATTAAAACAGAAGAATTCGGGAATAGATCAATGGAAAAATTGGTTACGGAGTCATTATCAATACGATTTATCTTCTATTAGATGGTATCGATTAGTACCGCTAAAATGGAGAAATAGAATCACTCAACGACGTATGAATCAAAATCCAAGATTAAACAAAACTTATTTGGCGGAAAAAGAACGATTAATTCATTACAAAAAATTGAATGAATTTGATTCAAATTCATTAACGAATCAAAAATATAACTTTAAAAAATGCTATGGATATGACCTTTTCTCTTATAAATTTCTTAATTATAAAGATCAGAAAGATTTATATATTTATTTATCACCATTATGTGTAAATAAAAAAGAAGGGATTCCTTCTAATTACCATATAGATAAACAAAAATTATTTCATATACCGGGAAGTATGATCCCTATCCCTAATTATCTAGGAGAAAATGATATTCTGAATCTTGAAAAATTTCCAGATAGAAAATTTTTTGATTGGAGAATTTTCCCTTTTTATCTTAGAAATAAAGTAGATATTGAGTCTTGGATCGATATCACTACCGATAGTAAAAAAAATACTAACAATGGAGTTAACAATTATCAACTAATTGATAAAAAAGGCCTTTTTTATCTTTCAATTTCGAAAGATCACGAAATCAATCCATCCAACCAAAAAAAAAACCTTTTTGATTGGATGGGAATGAATGAAGAAATACTAAGTCGTCCCATATCAAATATGAAACTTTGGTTCTTCCCAGAATTTGTACTACTTTTTAATACATATAAAATGAAACCGTGGATTATACCAATCAAATTACTTCTTTTCAATTTTAATAGAAATGAAAATTTTAGTGAAAATAAAAACATCACTAAAAAGAAAAAGGGAGATCCTCTTCTATTATCGAATGATAAAAAATCTATTGAATTAGAAAATCGAAATCACGGAGAAAAAGAATCTACAGGCCAAGGGAATCTTGAATCAGATGCACAAAACCAAGGGAATCTTGGATCAGTTCTCTCAAACCAAGAAAAAGATGAAGATTATGCGGGCCGAAATAGGGATATAAGAAAACGTCGAAAGAAAAAGCAATACAAGAGTAACACGGAAGTAGAGCTTGATTTCTTCCTAAAAAGATATTTACGTTTTCAATTAAGATGGGATGATTCTTTCAATCAAAAAATAATCAATAATATCAAAGTCTATTGTCTCCTACTTAGACTGATAAATCCAAGAGAAATTGCTATATCCTCGATTCAAAGGGGAGAGATGAGTTTAGATATTCTGATGATTCAAAAGGATTTAACTCTTACCGAATTGATAAAAAAAGGAATATTAATTATTGAACCAGTTCGTTTGTCGATAAAAAATGATGGGCAATTTATTATGTATCAAACTATAAATATTTCATTAGTTCATAAGAATAAGTCCCTAACTAATCAAAGATACCGAGAAAGAAAGTATGTTGATAAGAACCCTTTTGAGAAATCCATTACAAGACATCAAAGAATGATTGAAAATCGAAACAAAAATCATTATGATTTGTTTGTTCCTGAAACATTTTTATCCACTAAAGGGCGTAGAGAATTAAGAATTCGAATTTGTTGCAATTCACGGACTCGAAATGTTATGTGCAATAACGTCAAAAACAAAAAATGGGGTAAAATCTTGTATAAAAGTAAACGTTTTAATAAAGATAAAAAGAAAATAATTAAATTAAAATTCTTTCTTTGGCCTAATTATCGATTAGAAGATTTAGCTTGTATGAATCGATATTGGTTTGATACCAATAATGGAAGCCATCTCAGTATGGTAAGGATACATATGTATCCACGATTGGAAATTCGTTAATGATATGTCTTTCCATTATCTCACAGACTACCATATTGGATATATCAAAGAAAAAGATGCACACATTCCATTCTGATCCATGAATACTAATAGAATGGATGTCTCAATATCCATTAGATTTATAAATGAATCGAAAAATTCTTCTTTTTTTTTTTTTTATTATTAAAATAAAAAAAGAGGATAGAAGATTTCGTTTTATGATAAAAAATTTATGATAAAAAATTCATTCATTTCAGGTATTTCACAAGAAGAAAAAAAAGAAAACAGGGGGTCTGTTGAATTTCAAATAGTTAGTTTCACCAATAAGATACGAAGACTTACTTCCCATTTGGAATTGCACAGAAAAGACTATTTATCTCAAAGAGGTCTACGGAAAATCCTGGGAAAACGCCAACGACTGTTATCTTATTTTTCAAAGAAAAATAGAGTCCGTTATAAAGAATTAATTAGTCAACTGGATATTCGGGAATCCAAAAATCGTTAAATTAAATTAAAGAAGTAACTTGAATTATTTGATTTATTAGATCTTGAATCTTAAATTTTGATGAACTTCTTTTTGTTTTCAGCAATTCATGAAAGAATGAATCGAGGAATAACCTATGAATGGAACAACTACAAGAAAAGACCTCATGATGGTCAATATGGGACCTCACCACCCATCAATGCATGGTGTTCTTCGGCTCGTCCTTACTCTAGACGGTGAAGATGTTGTTGATTGTGAGCCAATATTGGGTTATTTACACAGAGGGATGGAAAAAATTGCGGAAAACCGAACAGTTATACAATATCTTCCTTATGTAACACGTTGGGACTATTTAGCTACTATGTTCACAGAGGCAATAACTGTAAATGGGCCAGAACAGTTGGGAAATATTCAAGTACCTAAAAGAGCCAGTTATATCAGAGTAATTATGTTAGAGTTGAGTCGTATAGCTTCTCATCTATTATGGCTTGGCCCTTTTATGGCAGATATTGGTGCACAGACTCCTTTTTTCTATATTTTCAGAGAAAGAGAATTAGTATATGATCTATTCGAAGCTGCCACCGGTATGAGAATGATGCATAATTATTTTCGTATCGGAGGAGTCGCGGCCGATCTACCTCATGGATGGCTAGATAAGTGTTTGGATTTCTGTGATTATTTTTTAACAGCGGTTTCTGAATATCAAAACCTTATTACACGAAATCCGATTTTTTTAGAACGAGTTGAGGGAGTGGGTATTATTAGCGGAGAAGAAGCAAAAAATTGGGGTTTATCAGGACCAATGCTACGAGCTTCCGGAATACAATGGGATCTTCGTAAAGTTGATCATTATGAATGTTACGACGAATTTGATTGGGAAATCCAGTGGCAAAAAGAGGGGGATTCATTAGCTCGTTATTTAGTCCGAATCAGTGAAATGACAGAATCTATAAAAATTATTCAACAGGCTCTAGAAGGAATTCCGGGCGGTCCCTATGAGAATTTAGAAATCCGATGCTTTGATAGAGAAAAGGATCCAGAATGGAATGATTTTGAATATCGATTCATTAGTAAAAAACCGTCTCCCACTTTTGAATTGCCGAAGCAAGAACTTTATGTAAGAGTTGAAGCCCCAAAAGGGGAATTGGGAATTTTTTTAATAGGAGATCAGAGCGGTTTTCCGTGGAGATGGAAAATTCGACCACCTGGCTTTATCAATTTGCAAATTCTTCCCCAGTTAGTTAAAAGAATGAAATTGGCTGATATTATGACGATACTAGGTAGCATAGATATCATTATGGGAGAAGTTGATCGTTGAAATGATAATTGATACAACAGAAGTACAAGATATCAATTCTTTTTCCAGATTGGAATTCTTAAACGAGATCTATGGAATCCTATGGATGCTTGTACCTATTTTTACTCTTGTATTGGGAATCACAATAGGAGTACTCGTCATTGTGTGGTTAGAAAGAGAAATATCTGCAGGAATACAACAACGTATTGGGCCTGAATACGCCGGCCCTTTGGGAATTCTTCAAGCTTTAGCCGATGGAACAAAACTCATTTTCAAAGAGAATCTTCTTCCGTCTAGAGGAGATACTCGTTTATTCAGTATAGGACCATCTATAGCAGTTATATCCATTTTACTAAGTTATTTAGTAATTCCTTTTAGCTATCACCTTGTTTTATCTGATCTCAATATCGGGGTTTTTTTATGGATTGCCATTTCAAGTATTGCTCCCGTTGGACTTCTTATGTCAGGATATGGATCAAATAATAAATATTCCTTTTTAGGTGGTCTACGAGCTGCTGCTCAATCGATTAGTTATGAAATACCATTAACTCTTTGTGTGTTATCAATATCTCTACGTGCGATTCGTTTAAACATAAACTTTTTTTATTCTGTTATTTTTAGTAAATAAGTTGAATAGATATCTTCATTTTTTATTCATCATTCAAGCCGATGAACTAAATCCGATAGTTATATGAGTGAAAGAAAACAGCTTCTAAATTAGCTGTAAAAAGATTGAGTCTCATTTCCTATGTACAAGAATTAAAAGAAAGGAAATATAAGCAAGACCTTTACCCAAGATTGAGGGATTAGTTATCCCGTCTTGAAGCGGGCTCAAAAGATCAACCGTGTAGAGTTTTCATTATCGTTTCTATGTATTACCATAACGCGTGATTGAACAAAAATGAGTGGATGGTTAGGAACACAAAAATACATAAAGGATTAGTAATGGAGATTCTTTAGGTAAATTATCCAAAAGGATATATTTTTGCATAAAAAAAAAGAATCCTAATTGGGGCTTTAAGTTAGTAGAAATGATCAAGTAGTACTCCCCACGATTCCGATCCAGAGTATGCTCCTATCCACAGATTCAAAAATGACTATCAGGAACGAAATAATCCTTTTTTTAAGTCCCCTCTTTAAGAAAGAAGAATAGGAACGAAAAAATAAAAAGATCTTTTTATTCTTTCATATATTCATAAAAATCGTGTGTCATGATAGATGAACTACTTTAGAATTTTATTTTTCATAACCGAAAAAAGATAGGTTGAAATATCTCTTGTAGTTTTACAAGGAGTATTTTATTGAAAGATTAAGTTATTACTCAATAAACAATAAATTGAAATTATTAAAGGACGAGATCAATTCAGAAGTCTTTTGTTAGTTATTATTATAGCAGACAGAATTCCATTGGTCTAATTCGGGACCTGCGAAAGGTTTTGCTCTATTTTATCTATATATATTTATACTACAAACATATCAACATAAAAAATATCGAACCGGTCCTTAGATTTATTGGTGGCCTTGGAGGAGCCGTATGAGGTGAAAATCTCATGTACGGTTCTGTAATAGCGATAGGAACAGTGATGTTCCCAACGACTATGATTATCTAATAGTTTAAGTACAGTTGATATAGTTGAGGCCCAGTCAAAATATGGTTTTTGGGGGTGGAATTTGTGGCGTCAACCTATAGGGTTTATCGTTTTTCTAATTTCTTCCCTAGCAGAATGTGAGAGATTACCTTTTGATTTACCAGAAGCAGAAGAAGAATTAGTAGCGGGTTATCAAACGGAGTATTCAGGTATCAAATTTGGTTTATTTTACGTTGCTTCCTATTTAAATCTATTAGTTTCTTCGTTATTTGTAACAGTTCTTTATTTGGGCGGTTGGAACATCTCGATTCCCTACATATTCGTTCCTGAGCTATTTGAAATAATTAAAGTGGGTACAGTCTTTGGAACGACAATTGGTATTTTTATTACATTAGCCAAAACCTATTTGTTTTTGTTCATTTCTATCACAACAAGATGGACTTTACCTAGACTAAGAATGGACCAATTATTAAATCTTGGATGGAAATTTCTTTTACCTATTTCTCTCGGTAATCTATTATTAACAACTTCTTCCCAACTCTTTTCACTGTAAAGGAAATAAGGAATACGATATTCTCTATTTACGACTTTTCTCAAACAAGAGAAAGAAACAAACATCAAATTATTCATAGATCTTTACGATATGTTCCCTATTGTGACTGGGTTCATGAATTATGGTCAACAAACAGTACGAGCTGCAAGGTACATTGGTCAGGGGTTCATGATTACCTTATCCCACGCAAATCGTTTACCTGTAACTATTCAATATCCATATGAAAAATTAATTACATCGGAGCGTTTCCGCGGACGAATCCATTTTGAATTTGATAAATGTATTGCTTGTGAAGTATGTGTTCGTGTATGTCCTATAGATCTACCTGTTGTAGATTGGAAATTGGAAACTCGTATTCGAAAGAAACGATTGCTTAATTACAGTATTGATTTCGGAATTTGTATCTTTTGTGGTAACTGCGTTGAGTATTGTCCAACAAATTGCTTATCAATGACTGAAGAATATGAGCTTTCTACTTATGATCGTCACGAATTGAATTATAATCAAATTGCTTTAGGTCGTTTACCAATATCAGTAATTGACGATTATACAATTCGAACAATTTTGAATTCGCCTCAAAGAAAATAAAAACGGAAAAATCCTTTTGTTAAAGAGTAATTTCGAATTATTAAGGTTAAATTTGCTCTAAAGTAAGGAATGAGTTCTTTATTTTTTTCTTGCTTGGCCAATAACTATGGATTCCAATCTACTCTTGATTGGTTGGTGAGAAGTGCGATTTTATTTAATTTAGATTGAAAATTAGATTGAAAATCGTATACGTAATAATAATTAATATACGCCGAAATACATAATTTCAAATCTTTCGAATAAAGAGAAAAATGATATTGGTCCACTAATTGTACCTACATCAATTTTAACCTATTAGATTCGAATTTAATTCAATTAGATTAGGAATAAATCATAAAAAATTTCCCGGTCGGGTCAATAAAATCATGAAAGACATTTCGATTTTTTTATATTTTACATAAAATGGATTTGCCTGGACCAATACATGATTTTCTTTTAGTTTTTCTGGGATCAGTTCTTATATTAGGGGGTCTGGGAGTGGTATTACTTACCAATACAATTTATTCGGCCTTTTCGTTGGGATTGGTTCTTGTTTGTATACCCTTATTTTATATTTTAGCAAACTCCCATTTTGTAGCGGCTGCACAGCTCCTTATTTATGTAGGAGCTATAAATGTTTTAATCCTATTTGCTGTTATGTTCATGAATAGTTCAGAATATTCCAAAGATTTGAATCTTTGGACTGTTGGGAATGGGATTACTTCATTAGTTTGTACAAGTATTTTTGTTTCACTAATTACTACTATTCTAGATACATCTTGGTACGCGATTATTTGGACGACAAAATCAAACCAGATTCTAGAGCAAGATTTGATAGGTAATAGTCAACAAATTGGAATTCATTTATCAACTAATTTTTTTCTTTCATTTGAACTCATTTTGCTAATTCTTTTAATTGCTTTAATAGGTGCAATTGTTGTTGCTAGCCAATGATAAATCTTTATCACTATTAACATAACAGCAATCCACATTCAACTTTGTTCTTTATTATCAAATCCATTTCTCTTCAATTCTATTTTGATTTGAAGACTCTTCATGGATAAATCCTTTGTTTTGGACTTGTTATATTATAGGCAATCAAATTTGTTGAATTCTTGTACAGCGGTCAAATAG
This sequence comes from Lumnitzera littorea, assembly GCA_024138015.1. Taxonomy (NCBI): domain Eukaryota; kingdom Viridiplantae; phylum Streptophyta; class Magnoliopsida; order Myrtales; family Combretaceae; genus Lumnitzera; species Lumnitzera littorea. Next base: position 4,133 of record JAMXBB010000200.1, on the reverse strand, counting down.
GATCATTCTCTTCTCGAGACCTTTTACTTTTATTCATCATGTGGGAATTAGAATTAATTCCCATTTATCTACTTCTATTTATGTGGGGGGAAGAAATGTCTGTATTCAGCTTCAAAGTTTATTTTGTACTATGCTAGGTTCCATTTTTCTATTAATAGGAGTTTTGGGTATCGGTTTATATGGCTCCAATGAACCAACATTAAATTTGGAAACATTATCTAATCAATCGTATCCTGTGGCACTGGAAATAATATTCTATATTGGATTTCTTATTGCTTTTGCTGTCAAATCACCGATTATACCCTTACATACATGGTTACCAGATACCCACGGAGAGGCACATTATAGTACTTGTATGCTTCTAGCCGGAATCTTATTAAAAATGGGAGCGTATGGGTTGGTTCGGATCAATATGGAATTATTACCTCACGCTCATTCTATATTTTCTCCCTGGTTGATTATAATAGGCGCAATACAAATAATCTATGCAGCTTCAACATCTCCTGGTCAACGTAATTTAAAAAAAAGAATAGCTTATTCGTCTGTATCTCATATGGGTTTCATAATTATCGGAATTGGTTCTATAAGTGATACAGGACTCAATGGAGCCATTTTACAAATAATCTCTCACGGATTTATTGGCGCTGCTCTTTTTTTCTTAGCAGGAACGAGTTATGATAGAATACGTCTTGTTTATTTCAATGAAATGGGTGGGATGGCGATTCCCCTCCCCAAAATATTCACGATGTTCAGTATCTTATCGATGCCTTCCCTTGCATTACCGGGCATGAGTGGGTTTGTTGCAGAATTGATAGTATTTTTGGGCATAATCAACAGTCAAAAATATTTTTTAATAACAAAAATACTAATTACTTTTGTAATGGCAATTGGGATGATATTAACTCCTATTTATTCATTATCTATGTTACGCCAAATGTTCTATGGATACAAGCTATTTAATGTTCCAAACTCTTATTTTTTTTGATTCTGGTCCGAGAGAGTTATTTGTTTCGATCTCTCTCCTTCTACCAATAATAGGTATTGGTATTTATCCGGATTTTGTTCTCTCACTATCAGTTGACAAGGTTGAAGCTATTATATCTAGTTATTTTTATCGATAGTTTTCCTGAATAAAAGAAAAAAGGAATTTCATTTTTTTTTTTATTGTTCGTTGAAATCTTTTTTTCTCTTAAGTTTCACTTAAGTAAAAATGAATTGGAATTGGAATCAAATAGGTTTTGTCTTTTCGAGAACCTTTTGAATCAAGTAGTGTAGTGATTCAAATGGTTCTCGACTGTTTACATGAAGTTTTCTTCATGAAATCTTGGTATCCTATATTCTATTCTTATCTTACTTATACTAATAGTAATTTTATTTTGGTTCATATAGAACAGTTTCTATAGTTATATAGGTTGTTCCTATTTGTATTCGTCTGGATCTGTAAATTGTAAATTTGAAATTGAATTCTAATTAGATGTTAATGTAAATTAAATGAACCATAACTATGTAACCCTATTCCTAATAAATTGACTCCAAAATAGCATATCCAAATGATAAGAAAGCCCAGAGAAGCCACAATTGCGCAATTTACACTTTCCCAATTTTGATTTGTTCGAGCATGTAAATAAATCGCAAATATAGTCCAAGTAATAAATGCCCAAGTTTCCTTTGGGTCCCAATTCCAATATGATCCCCAAGCCTCATTAGCCCATACTGCTCCTGAAAGAATACCTATGGTTAAAAAGAGAAATCCTAGACTAATAATACGATAACTCCAATGATCTAATTGTTGAATCAGTTGAGCCCTGTAATAATTTTTAGAAGAAAAAAAAGAAGTGTTTAGTAAAACATTACTTTTTTGATTCATATATTTGATCTTCCCAAAGGAAAACGAATCATTTAAAAAATTATTGTTTTTCTGAAAAGTCTTTATGACTTTTCGAAATGTAATGACTAAGAGAGCTACTGATAATAATGATCCACATAAAAGAGCTGCATAGCCCAATACCATCATACTTACGTGCATGATTAACCACTGTGAGTGGAGAGCTGGTACTAATAATTCGGCTTGACGCATTTCAGTTAAAAGACCTGAAGTAGCAAAGCCTTGGGTAAAAATGGTACTTGGCGCGGTTATTGGACTGAAATAATTCTTATGCTTTTTTAAATACGGAACCATATGAATAATGGAGAAACTCCATGAAAGAAAAATTAATGATTCATATAAATTACTTAATGGGAAATGTCCCGAATAAATCCAACGAGTGACTAATAATCCTGTTATAGAGAAAAAAGTAGCTATTATGCCTTTTTCTGACGAATCATATAGTCCTAGGATTTCATCGACTGATAAAGTTATTAAAGAGATTGTAATTACAATCGAAACGATCGAAAAAGATATATGAGTTAATATATGTTCTAAAGTAGAAAAAATCATCAAAATTCTTAAAAAAGTGGGTACAAAAACCAATTAATTGTACAAAATTCAAATTCGGAATTCAATTCATTATAGGACTTATTGTATCTCTTTTACAAGATGCCATGCCGCCACTCGGATTCGAACCGAGATGCTCTAGCACTGCTTCCTAAGAGCAGCGTGTCTACCGATTTCACCATAGCGGCGTATTTGAAATAATAACCAATTTTGATCGAATCGTCGAGATTGAAGGATTCAATTCAATCCAATATCTTTTTTATTTTAATTGAATTAAAGAATTCAAATTAAGTTGAAATTGATGAGAAAAATTCGTTTCCTTTTGAAAGGTTTCAGTTTCACTAATAAATATTTATTTTTTTATCCTTATATTTTCTTATTCTTTTCTTAATTTATTTTTTTGAATTTGAAAATTCAAATTGAAGGTGTTTCAACTGAGTGGGTTTTCTTAGTTTATGCTCTTCGAAGATTGAAAATTGATATTTTGTAAATAAAAATAATTTGTAAATAAAAATAAATAGTTATGACTTCAATCTAAGGATGTAACTCAAAAAAAAGTTCTTTCTCTTTTTTCATTTTTTTTTTTTTTTTTTACTAATACAAATTCAACTAATCTAATTTCATTGATTTCTCATTTATTTTATGAATTTTAAACAAAAAAAGTATTTTGTTGGATCACATCACAGCTTATCGCGAGATCGAAGGAATTATGTAAATATTTGTAGAACTTTGTATTAACTATTAGGTTGTTGTTTTGTTTTTCCTGTAGAAAATTTCATTTAGGATTTATCAAACTAATTATATATTGGTTTTAACATCTTGTTGGTTTTCACATCTTGTCTAAAAAAAGTCTTGATTTTATATTTATGATAATTGCTACTAACCTACTTTACCTAAAAAAATTCTTTTGAATAATTAATAATTTAATTAGAAAGATTGATCAATCTTCCGTTACAAACATAGGATCCAGTTTGGATTACTCCAAATTCACATATTATTCATATATTCACATATTATTCATATTCATATATGAATAATAAATACTCACCTAAAAATTCGAATACCGAACTAAATGAAAAGAAAGGGACTCTAGAGTTGAAAGAAAGGGATAGATATTATATAGTAATTCAAAAAAGAATATATTGATTCAGAAAGTTGCAAAACAAGTTTGAATTTTAGACTTAATCAATTAATTTCATAATTTCAACAACCCTTTGATTTTTCCTAAAAATCTTATATTTTCTTTTATATAGTCTAAATAGAGTCTAAATACTCAAAATCAAAGCTTTTTCTTATTATTTTCTAGTTATTTATTTGAATATTTTGACAAATAGACCGATGGGGAAAATAAGAATCCCCACCCAGGAATGAGAAAACATATATTGACAAAAGATGAAACCTTGTTTGTAGACCATTTTCAGATTAAGATAATTTAATCTAGCGTTTGACTAGTTATTTGTCGCACAAAAAAACTTTTTGAATTCCTGGTCGAAAGAGACTTCGCTAACGAAAAAGCTTTCAACGCCGCCCAATATGCCTTCTTTTTCCAAATATTTTTACGAATACGTTTTTTTGATATAGAAGTACGTTTTTTTGGAACTGCCATTTTTTGTTTTTGATATCCTTGTTTATTCCATGTTTTATTCCATAAATATACGTCGAAAAGTTTAAAAAGACAACCCTTGCCTACCTAATTCAA
>JAMXBB010000199.1:0-14222 GCA_024138015.1 Lumnitzera littorea | reverse complement strand
TACTTTTTGACACTAGAAAATTAATTTTTTAATAAAAATAAAATAGATCCTTTCCAAACTAGGGCATTTTAGGTTTGCCAAAAATAAAATCCAATTTAAGACCCCTTATAATCTTTTCTCAAATCAACTTAAAATGGGTAAAAACGTAAACCCAGTAATTTTTCCAAAGTTAAAATCAATCAACCCGCTATATTTTCATTAAACGAACTACGGAAGTTTGATCCTGAATAGCGGGTACGTAAGCTCCCGTACGTAAGTACAGGGCGACTTAAAATATGGAAAGTTTTATTTTTTCCATTTTTAGATATTTATGTAAATTAATCAATTTAGTCGCATGTATCATAATTAGATGTTTTTGGAAATTAAAAAGAGTATATTTGAAAGGCGAAGTTAAATTTGAAAAGTTAAAAAGTGGTACCCGTTTAGGGTTTAATAAACTAGTTCCCGGACTTAAATCTTTGGTTTTCAAAAAAACCGTTTGACAAATTGTTTTTTTTTTTTTAATCGATAGACCGATAGCTATGTTATAGCCAATACACCTAATTGGTTATAATTTAACCCTTTTTCCTGACTCTGGTCGGGTGGCGACTCTAATCCCTTTTTAAATTGAAAAAATGGTTTTCTTTAAACCATAGTCGAGGGCTAGTATTAAACAGGTAAGGGTTTAATACTGGTTGGTTTAGAGAAGACCTAATTTTATAAAAAGAATTAGGAGGGTGAAAAACTAGGCTCAACAACTTGGCCACTCCACTAGGGACTGTCAAGAGGGCTAACCGCTTAAAAACATTTCGAAATTAAAGTCACTTTTCAAATTACTCACATTGTTTAGTTATTTATTTATTTATTTCTTTGTATATTGATTTGTTTATTTATTGTTGGCTTTGTGTATTTGTTATAATTAGCATATTTATTTTGTAAATAGCATACATCGAGGCATGAGATTTATTTTGCTGCATCATAAATGCATGATAGACATGGTCAAACTCGGGCCATCATAAGACCTTAGGGGGGAGCCATTGTCTAAAGTATCGGACGTAGTGGGGTAACCATCGTTTACGTCCGAGGTTGATTAGGTTACCTCACTTAAACTTCGATATGACTAAAGAATCATTTTTTTTTTGTAAACGTGTGAGGTCATAGAGTTTAAGGACCATTAAAACCTACCTATCTTACATTACACTTCATAGAGTCAACAAATAATTAACAAAACAGAAATGTTACATGGAAAAAGAAGAAAAAAACGACAAAGATTCTAAAGTTTTTAGTTTTCCTGTATTCTTGCTAGAATTGATGTATATAGGAGATCTTATATATTAGTCTTTTCCTTGTAATTTATGCTTTCTTTGTAATGTTTCAGAAATGGCCAGCTCATCCAATGCCAGGGTTCTCGCTAAAGAGATTCATGTCTATAAACCTGTAAACCCAAAGCCTATACTCAGCTAGTGGTTTCAAACCTTTAACCTAAGAGAGCAACAGTTCATTACCAACAAAATTAGACTCATACTCTCACTAGCTAAAGTGAAGGTTAACATCACGCTAGTAAGGGCTTTAGTCCATTTTTTGGGAGCCTAAAGAAGTGGCTTTTCAATTTGGACCACATCTAATTAGCCCAACTTTAGAGGAGTACACCCAACTACTCCAAGCTCCTCCTTTGGATGAAATATAGTCCCATAACTTAGCTTCGACCCAATATATATTTTCTCAAAATTCTTAGGAATCCGTAAGACTGAGATAAATGAGGCCTCAAACGACTGCAACAAATATGCCATCAAGATATGGGATCTAGTCCATTGGTTCCAGAATCAGCCCAGCTCCAACAATTAAGCACTGTTTTTTGGGAATTAGAGAGAAAACCGAATCAAGGCCTATGTGCTAGCTGTGTTCGCCACTATCTTGTTCCCAAGTGGGTCTCTTCTTATACACTTTAGGGTAACAGAGTTAGTGGCTCAATTTTGGGAAGGTAAATCCTATATTCCTGCCCTATTTGATGAGCAAATAAGGAATCTTAATTTCCTTAAAGAAAGGGGCTGCAGAGATCTCAAGTCAAGCGTAGCACTATTAATGGTTTAGTTTGTCAGTTACATCAAGTGCTTTAGGTTAGATTTAATAAGGGGAGCATTCGCGAATAAGGTTGACCTTATTAATTCTTTTGTCAATAAGATCAAATTATCAGAAGATATCCCTACCCTTCTCTGGATAGAGGTTTTACAAGATTTTCGAGTAGAAGACATACTGTGGACTACCAAGTGGGGCAATTACACTAAGGTCATACTAATTTGCAAGAATTATCATGCTATACCATTGATTGGGATGAGTTGGTGTACATGCTACAATCCAAGCAACATGGTAAGACAATTTGGAGGGATCTAGGACATAGTTCACAAACCTTCATTGGAACCATTCACCCTTAATCTCGAAGAGCCTCACTCCACATAAAAGGTATCCAAACTTCATAAGATCAAAGCTTGGTGGGACACCCGGACCGTAAGCCTAAACATTGATCTGAGTGAGTTCATAAGAGAAGTGGACAAATACCAGGTTACCAAAGAGTATTTATACAAGGCACAATGCGATATTGGGCACCAGAAGTCCTTCAAACCTCCTTTATGCGCCCTAACTCTGAAATGTTGACCTATATGAACCAAATGAAAGCACGTATGGAGATCCTCCATGATGAGAAAGATAAATAGGCGAACCTATGCTGAGAATCTAAACAAAGGTCGACCACCCTAGAACATCAGTTGAAAATGGCTCAAAAGAAAATTCAAGAGTTTGAAGAAGTGGCTAAGCATGACCAAAAGAAGAAGAAAATGTCATCTGGCCCATAGAAAAAAAAAAGGAAATTAGCATAGATGAATTTGTACCTTTTTTTTTTCTTTCATGTAATAAGACTCTAGGAATCCAAAAATAATAAATAACTTGCCATTCTGTTAATCATTTGTTGATCCTCTCCTTTTCATCCGTGTGATTCACTTGCATTTCATTCATTTGCATCCTTTTTCAAAATATCCCTATGCTAACTTATTGAGAAGTGGTTTTCACCAGGTCGCTAAGATAGCTCCCAAACATCAAACCTTCCAGAGAAGTCCCATCAAAACTCGTTCTCAAACTAGAATGGCCAACCAAGGAAACAATAACAATAATGGCAACAGCAACCCCGAGGTTATTGACTCCACAGAGTTGAGATTCCAATCTTTGGAATGAATAATGGGAAAGATGGTAGATCAACTGAGCTTCCTTGCTGGCAGCATCTCTCTGCTTAGGTCTACTGTCCCATCAAATGAAGAGCACTCCAAAGCTCGAGATAGAAAGAATATTAAGGCCCTACCCCTTGAAACAGAAGAAGTTTTCCCTAAAGGCAATTAGGGCTTTGAATCCTTTGAAACTAAAGGGGTATTTCCAAAGGCCAACCCAACCTTTGAGCTAAATACTTACTCATTCCTAATCAACCCGAAGCCTGAAGTTGACCAGAAAGGAGCTCAAAGAGCAGTTAACTCGACAGATCATCGATAAAATGAAAACGGTCGAGGGGTATGATGGATTCAAGCACACTGGAATAACAGACTTCTCTGCCTACGATTATGGAAGCTTCTTAGAAAAATTCAAAGTACCTCACTTTGAAAAATACAATGGGACTGGATGTGAACCCTAAAATTACCAACCTAGCCTTAGTAATAGACTCAACTATGTTAGACCATTTAGGAGTCGACAAGGCTAATGGAAGTGAAAACCCTAAAAGAATCACTCAATCGCGTAAAGAATTTTTCTACCCTAAATGTTTCTAAATGCTAAAGATGTTATTCAAAAGTGATAGAAACCCTAAAAATGATTATCTTAAAGACACATGTGCACTAATCCGACATGATATACTCTAAAACCCTAATTGATAATATAATGCCCATCTTTTGTCCAATTCACTAGTAAAGGGTTAGAGATGACCCTCATTCATATTTATATGCTTTGAATCCTTAAGTAATCCATTAGAAATTAAGATAATGAGTCATAGATTATATTTACTTCTTAAGTAAATGATTAAGATAGTTTCACTTGGAGTTAGGGTAATAGTTGAAGATTAGGTTATATGTAGTAAACCTTAACACTTAAATTAGTACTTTTTGCATTTGTTATTCAAAGTAGTTTATCAAATGAGATATATAAGCTATAAAGACCTAAAGTAAGATCTCATCAACAATGTTTACTAATCAATTCATCAAATACCTCATTTCCCCTCATTTCCTTCATTTTTCCTCTAATTTCCCTTAATTACTACATTATGTGCACAAAATTACACATACTTAAGGAATGTTGACTAAGGTAATACATGTTGACCAAAGTCAAAGGGTTGACCAAGTCAACACATGTTGACTAAAGTCAACATTTTGAAAAGTCAAAAGTCTTAAGAGATAAGGAAAATATCTTAGTAACTTAATGATGATTTTCTTTTCTTTTCCTTTTGATTTTTCTTTTCTCTTCTTTGCAATTGTTGCCATCCACAATTCTCCCATCTTGGCCCCACCATTTGTTGTCTTCCATAATTGAAACAAAACAAAAGAAACAAAAGCAAAATCCCCCATTTCATGCCGTGAACTTCCCCTCCACTTTCACTTTCATTCCTTTCCCTTTTGTCTCCTTAAACTTCAACAAAATTAAAGGTATGTTCTTAAGTTGTTTTATGTTACTTTATGTTATTCATTAGTTAGTTAATTAGGTAGATTAGGTAAGTAGTTAGGTGTTTAGTGAAGTCTTGAAGAAGAGGAAACAAAGTTTCCATCTTTAAGTGTAGAAAGTGAAGAATCATGAAGGAAATGGAAGAAATACATGTGTATGTACTCTTAGATATGTGTACATAAAGAAATACCAAAGAAATACAAGTATGTGAACCTTTATACATAAGTATGTATCATGTACATAACCTAATTTAAGACCATATCTAACTATATATGTATATACTATACTAAATACATACATAGAACTACAAAAGGGATGAAATTGAGAGGATTTTCTTAAGGAAAACTTTGGCATACGAATTTTTAGTATAAAAATACGTATCCAACCGTATAGGTATATGAGTAGGAATACATGTATAAATACGGTATAAGTATATGTAGATGTATAAGTATATGTATGTATAAGGTATATGTACATAAGTATAAGTATAAGACATATGTACATAAGTATAAGTATAAGGTATATGTATATAAGTATAAGTAAGGGACAAATGTACATAAGACATGTACATGTGACATAAGCATGATGTAATGCTTATGTAATCAAATGATGACATAAAGAAAAGATGACATAAGCATATAATGACATAAAGAAAAGATGATGTAAGCAATGACATAAACATAAGTTTAGAAAATGAGAAAAATAAGAAAATGTAGGTAATTAGGTACTAAAATTAGTAAATCCTAATACACCTTGTAAACTAGATTATATCTAAATCAGTACATAAATTAGTAATGACAAAGTAAATCCCTTAATTATAAGAATTTAAGGAATAAAGGTTATAAATATAAGTAATAGCAATACTTAAGTATTATAGCTAAAAATTTCTATAAATTAGTTCATAATATAAAATAGGGGTCTTAACATCCAAAACAAACAGAAAACGATGAAAAACGACTGTAAATTTATAAATATCAGAAATAAAACGAAAAAGCTATATACGATTAATAATAAAGTCTAACCGGGTAAAAGTTGATAATAGTCTAAGTAGATTAGGTAATTAAATGTTTAGAAGTATTAGTTAAATTAGTTACTTACTAGCCTTATCAAATCGTAATGATCAGGTGACTCTGAGGAGTGTGAGGACCTCCCAATCGACTACTACGATTAGAACGAATCACCATAGCCGAGTAAGTATTTACCCAGTGATTCCATGCTTGTTTTGTGATTGTAAATAGTGGACTTAAATACTAATGTTAATTGACTATTGTGTGGGGTTTGGGAAAAATGCTTGTGTATGTTGGTATGTCTTGAATTGTGAACTTATCTTATGTATTGATAATGCTATGTTTATTGCATGGTAGTATAGAAAATGATTGTGTGCACAATTGGATGGTCATAGCATAATTTGAACCTAATTATACTCAACCTATGAAAAGAAATTAGAACATGCATTAACATGCATAGCATGGATACTATTTCGGCCGTCACATCACACGGAGGTAAAGAGAGGCCATTCGGGGGTTGATATTATTCATTTATTTGGTTCTGTACGGTGCACTCGTACAAAATGACCTTACCCTGGCCCGCGGGAACACTAGGCGTTGGAGGCGCCAACCGCCTGGCTAAGAGTCGAGTCTAGAGGCCTCCATTTAGGGGTGAGTGTGGACTGCGGGGGCTCACTCACAATTATACTAGAACTTGGGTTTTCTGAAAATAAAAGAATTATTTGATATAAGTACGGAACGTGGTGTTCCGTAGTAAAGTAAGTTCTAGTATAATACCCGGATCTGATTGGTGCCGTGTATACTCCAACCCTGACTTCGGAGGGCGTTAAATCTGAGTTACGTATATGAACTAGTTAATTATACGTATTGTTTGGCATTCTGGTTGATCATTCATTCATATGCTTGAATATAATGTATTTATAACTTGCTTGTGGTGTGGCTGAGGGTTTTACTCACTAAGCTTAGGCTTATACCCCTTTAGACTTTTGTTACAAGATAGCCTGTTCGTAGAGACAGGACGAGGGATGCCACAGGTTAGCTTGGGGATTTGGGCAAGAGCGAGCTGTTATGTGTACTGAGAGAACTGTTTATGTAGACTTCTACTCATGTACTTTTGTTTATCTTATTATTGTAGATCTAGACATACTTAAATGCTATGTAATGTAAGCTTTGTAACTTAAATTTTATATGAATATGTTTATGTAATGATGTCATGCGAGTCTGGATGTTCTTTGGAAACTAGTGGTTATAAAGCCTTGTATATTGTTCGAAGAGTTCTTGATTGGAAGGGTAACCAATCAGGGGTTCTTTGTACAGTATACGGCGTCTGCCATGACTAAGCCGTCCTCAGTTCGTGACACTGGATACCCTAAGCTACACACCCGATTGTATGTACGTAAGATGGGAAAGTATGTATAGTATGATCAACTCATGGTCCAAACCTTTCAGGACAGCTTGATAGGCCCTGCCTTAACCTGGTATGCCCAGTTGAACTTAAATCAAGTGAATACATGGGAGAAGTTGGCTAAAGCATTCTATGAGCAATATAGATTTAATGTCGAAGTGACACCAACAATGATGGATTTAGTTGCCCTAAGGAAAAGGCACAATGAGTCCTTTAAAGAATATGCTCAAAGGTAGAGGTCCTTAGCTGCAAGGGTATCTACCCCTGTGATTGAAAAAGAGCTGACGACAACTTTCATTAACACTCTTGAGAGGCCCTACTTCGTTCACCTGATTGGACAAGCCTCTTCTAGCTTTACAGAAATAGTGGCAGCAGGGTACCGAATTGAGAGTGCCATTTCCTCTAGTAAGCTGTAAGAAACAGCAAATAGAAGACGACCCTCTGCTAAACCTACTACTAGTAAGCCCAGAGAAGCTACTGTTAGCATGGTCAACTAGAATACAAGACCTAACTCCCAAGTTTCTTTTAGGATGAATCCTTCGCCAGCTTAACCACAATACAGAAGCTAACTACAGGTTAATAGGGCCTTAAGGCAGTTCACCAGAATACCTGTTCCACTGAGTTAGGTGCTTGAGAAGTTAAGAAGAGATAATTTGCTACATTTTGAGGCTCCCAGTGAAAGGTACAAGCCAAAGTTTTTTTATCCTAATGTAAGATGTCAATATCATCTAGGGTAAGTAGGCCATTCAACTGATTCATGCTGGAGGTTAAAAAACAAAATCCAAGATTTGATTGATGAAAGTACAGTACAATTGGATTTTGTGGAGGCTCTTACCCCAAACGTTAACAATAACCCACTGCTAAACCATGGACCTGTCATCAATATGATATCTGACCACTTAGAATCTGCCATTAACATGATTGGTCAAAACCGAGAACCAAAGGTTTATAGGTCTACAAAAAAGAGGTCCCATAAACTAAAAGGTACACATTCCACATACCTGTGGGCCTCGAAAATTATAAAGCTACCCCCTTCAATTACTAGGTAATAAACTAAGGGTAATCAAACTCACTCGTAGGGGGGATCACTGGCTCTGGTAGAATCTACAATCCAAAGGAAGACTTAAAAAAGAAGGGCGTACAAGAAATGCTAAACACCAAACAAGCTGACCATGAAGAAGGATTAACTGCCTTCACCAAAATGATCAAGTCTAGTGAGTACAAAATAATGGACCATCTTGCTAAGACTCTGGCACAAATATCCCTCCTGAGTCTATTGATGGCATCAGACCCATACCGAGAGTCCTTATTCAGAACACTAAGGGATGTTAAGGTTCCTCGTGAAATCTCGGTTAAAAGGATTGGCTCTATCACCAATTCCATCCTCATCATAGATCAAATTTCCTTCTCCACCGAAGAACTGGGTGAAGAAGGTACCTAACACACAAAGCCTCTGTTCATAATAGTAAGGATAAATAACATCATCGCAACAAGAGTCCTCATCGACAATAGGTCGTCTCTAAATGTTTGTTCTTTAGCCGCCCTAGATCTATTAGGTGTTGATACAACCACTATTAAACCTAGTTCAACAACGGTAAGAGCTTTTGATGGATCCAGGAGAGAGATAATAGGGGAGGTGGACTTATCAGTTGATATCGACTCGCAAACATTCAGCATCCCATTCCAGGTTTTGGACATTCCAAGGACCTTCAATCTGTTATTGGGAAGGCCTTGGATACATTCAGCAGGGACCATACCGTCAACTCTTCACCAGAAAGTTAAGTTCATCTCCAATGGTTAGGTCATCACAATTTTGGTTGACTAAGATTATGAAATCTATAAAGAGATAGCCATACCTTATATCGGTATAGAAAAACAAGAGGACTTTAGACTCCAGATGTTTAATGAGGTGTGCATGATCACCAATCAGTAGAAGGAAGAGAGGCTGAAATACAAAGAAGGCTAGTTTGGATCCTATGGGTTCGGGTACATTCCAACCCCAACAAAAGAATTGCAAAGAATGTAAGCTAGGGGTAGAAAGGATGACAAGTTGTATCACGCTCCAATGAACTTCCCACCATTGTTAGAAACTTTCATCAAGACCGAAACCTAAAACTTAAAGCCTACTAAAGAAGGCACTTTCAACAAGAATGAAGGGTCTAGCCTAATCAGCAAGGCCCATCATTTAAATAATTGGTTCTCCATCCTTGTGAATAACAATAAGTCTTCCCTAGGGTAAAGGATGAATCATGGTCCAGTATTTTATAGAATTTTGTAATAAATTGCCTCTATTCTCCAAATGCTTGTACTTAACAGAGAGTTCCCTAAAATAAAATTAGCTTCTTTTCTCTTTATTCCTACCTTACTTACACTCTTCCTTTTGCAAACTTTCTTTTTCTTTTCAGATCTAACGACTCGAATAAAGGCCATGGATACCTCGTACAGATAGGCAATGAGAATATTGATATCACTTTCGGCCCTATTGGGTTAGTCGTTGGGGGGTGAAGCTGATGACCATAATGACGTACAAAAAAGCTGGCAAAAATATGAAATGAGTAGAGTTTCCATTGATGAGCCAATAGAGATAATTAATGTCACTACCAACGAAAACCCTAAGGTATTAAAGGTTGGGGGAAATTTGGAACAAATTCAAAAGATAGAGATGACCACATTACTATTCGAATACCAAGATGTATTTGCATGGTCTTATGACGACATGCTCGAATTAGACCCATCGATCATGGTCTATCGCTTACCCACACGAGGATATCAAGCCTAAGAAACAAAAGTTGAGAAGGTTCCGACTAGATATCTTGTTGAAAATCAAGGAAGAAGTCAAAAAATTATTGGAAGTCAACTTCATTGAGGTATCTAATTATCCTGAGTAGGTAGCCAACATAGTACCAGTTATGAAGAAGAATGGGAAAGTCAAGGTATGTGTGGATTTTCGAGACCTCAATCAAGCAACCCCTAAAGATAATTTTCCTTGGCCCCATATTGATGTATTGGTCGATAACACAGCCGGAAACCATATTTTCTCTTTCATGGATGCATTTTCAGGGTATAACCAAATTCGAATGGCTGAAGAAGATAAAGCTAAGACTACATTAATCACAACTTGAGGCATGTTTTGCTACAAAGTGATCCCTTTCAGACTCAAAAATGCTGAAGCAACTTACCAAAGGGCCATGGTAGCAATTTTTCATAACATGATGCATAAAGAAGTTGAGGTATATGTCGATGATATGATTGCCAAATCTAAAGAAGGAGAAAATCATGTGGAAAATCTAAGGAGATTGTTTGATAAGTTGAGAGAATTCCAACTAAAACTCAACCTAGAAAAGTGTACTTTCGGGGTGACTTTAGGGAAGTTATTAGGTTTCATAATCAACCAAAGGGGCATTGAAGTGGACCCTGATAAAGTTAAAGTGATAGTTAACTTACCCCTACCACGCACACTTAAAGAAATCAGAGGTTTGTTGGATCATTTAAACTATATAGCCCGGTTCATATCCCAACTTACAGACAAGTGTCGTCCTTTATTTAAGTTGTTAAAAAAGAATGCCAAGATCAACTGGGATGAAGAGTGTGAGCAGGCCTTTACAACAATCAAAGAATACCTCATGAAACCTCTAATTCTAGTAGCTCTGAAACCTAGGAAGCCTTGATTCATGTACTTGACAATATTACCAGAGTCCATAGGGTGCATGCTTGGCCAAAAAGATGAAGAAGGAAAGGAATGGGCTGTGTACTACTTAAGCAAAAAATTCACCGAAAGGGAGCAGAGATATTTAGAAATTGAAAGAACCTGTTGTGCGTTAGTCTGGGTAATGCATTGGCTTAAACAATATACACTCTACTACTAGGTGGAATTATTGACTCAACACGATCCCTTGAAGTACTTAGCAGACAAACCAACCCTAATTAACAAAATCTCAAAGTGGCAAGTGTTGCTATCAGAGTTTGACATTACATATGTGAACCAAAATTCAGTCAAAGGGCAAGCTTTGGCATATCAATTAGCAGAAAATCCCTCTGATAGTACTCCCCAAGAAGTACAAGTCAATTTCCCCGATGAGAATATCTTAATGGTCGGAGGAAACTCTAATAAAGGAAAGGATGATGAGCTACCAAAATGGAAAATGTTCTTCAATGGTACAGCTAACGTGTCTGGATATGGAATTGGGGCAATACTAATATCCCCTGAAGGTACTTAGTATCCTGTGGCCATAAAGCTTGTTTTCCTATACACTAATAATATTGCTGAATATGAAGCATGCATCATGGCACTCAAGATGGCCCTAAAGAAAGACATTTAAGAATTAGAAGTGTATGGGGACTCCTCACTCATTATTAGCTAAGTACAGGGAGAGTACAAAACTAAAGATCCCAAGCTAATGCCTTATCACCGACATTTGATGGCATTAACGGAAAGTTTTATAAAAGTCACTTTTAATCACGTACCAAGGACTCATAACCAATTTGTTGATGCTTCAGCTACGCTAGCATCTATGAGCCAGATATCTAGTGGAGTCGAGATTCAAGCCCTTACTATTGAAATTGAAGACAAGCCTACCTTTTGCCTAACAATTGAGGGTATAAACGACCAAATACCGTGGTATCATGATATTAAGATGTTCTTATAACAAGGTGCATACCTTGAAAAGGCCGAGAAAAGAGACAAAAAGATGATTAGGAGATTAGCTACTCAATTCTTAGTAAGCGAGTCCACCTTATACTGATGCTCATTTAATGGTACATGCTTAAGGTGTATGGCTAACGAAGAAGCTGAGAAGTTAATGAAAGAGGTACATGAAGGAGTATGTAGCCCTCACATGAATAGGTACAAGTTGGTAAAGAAAATCATGAGGCTAGGGTATTATTGGTCAACAATGGAAAGTGATTGCATCAAACATGTTAGGTACTATCATTTATGCTAAGTTCATGCGAATAAGATAAACGCCCTACCTCAAGAATTGCATGCCCTCTCAACACCATGGCCTTTCTCAATGTGGGGCATAGATATCATCAGCCCTATCACTCCAAGAGCGTCTAATGGGCATCGCTTCATATTAGTCGCCATCGACTACTTCAGCAAATGAGTAGAGGCTTTGTCATACTCGAATGTTACTAAAGGGGTCATAGTTAAGTTCATTAAGAGGGACATCTTGGCTTGGTATAGGACTCCTGAAACAATCATCACTGATAATAGCACCAATCTCAACAACAAGCTTATGATAGAATTATGCCAGCAATTCTAAATCATTCATAGGAACTTTACTCCTTATTAACCCCAAATGAATGGAGTTGTTAAAGCAGCAAACAAAAACCTCAAAAGAATAATTGAAAAAATGGCTGTTACATATAAGGATTGGTATGAGATGTTACCCTTCGCACTCATGGCCTATTGGACTTCCATCAAAACGTTGATTGGGGCAACACCATACTCTTTAGTATACGGCACTGAAGTAGTGTTACTAGTAGAGGTCGAAATCCCATCACTCAGGGTATTATCAGAAATTCATTTGGATGAAGTCGATTGGGTAAAGAAACGCATCGAATAGCTAAATCTGATTGATGAAAGGAGATTGACAGCCTTGTGTCATAATCAATGCTATTAGCAAAGAATGGCTCGGGCCTTTAACAAAAGGGTATGACCTTGTAACCTCAAAGAAGGAGATTTGGTGTTAAGAAAAGCTCTCCCCAATACATAAAACTCTAGAGGGAAATTTTCCCCCAATTTCAGGGGTCCTTATGTCATGAAGCGAGTATTATTAGGAAGGGCTTTGATTTTGTCCCAAATGGATGGTCCAGATTTAAGAAACCCTGTAAATACCAACACTATAAAATTGTACTATCCATAAGAAATCAGTGGGAATTTTCTTAAAACACGAAAATGCCAGTCATTTGGAATGTCATTGTAGTCCAATTTTTATTATCTACAAGCAAATTTGGTATCCTTGGCCATTGTCATCATTGGAATAATCACCCTCTCCATGGACAAGTCTAATTCCCTTAACCTCATTTAATCAAACCTATATACTGCAAATACGAGAGGAGTTAAGGAATGAGATCTAGATCATTGGTAATTAACAAAATTCTTTAAATACTTTATTATGGATTGATCCCCCCTCAATGGGGAGTTTTATTGTCTATTTTTTTAGAGGAATGTGAAACTCAAGTGACCAATCACGATAGATGGGAATGAGGCTTTTGGGTTCATAAAAGTTCCAAAGAAACAAAAATAATGGGTGGTTTTCCTGCATCGGGCTAATCTCCATGATTTCTCCAAAAAGAACCAGCAAAGTCTCGAACGTTGTATGTCAAGAACATCTGGGTTGATAACAAGGGACTAAAACAAGAGTCAGTAATTTTCCAATGGGGCCTTTTCAAAAATGGTTTGATGGATTGGGTGCTATCGATAAAGACTGGGTAAGTATTTCTACATAGTATTAATACACCAATTTTTTCTTGCATTTAGACCACTTTTACTCCCAACAATCTTTTTTAACTAACATAGAGGCGTTTACTTTCTACATTTAGTATTTGGCCAACCTATGAAGATACGATCTTAGCTTAGTTCATCCTTCCAAATTTCTTGCAAGCAAGCCTCTCTCTTCACCAAGTTCTGTAGGGCACTTTCTTTCACCAAGTTTCTCTTAACCAGCTCGTAAAGCAATTACCTTCATCATTTTCCTAACTAGCCTTTCAAGTTTGCTCATTCTTCTTAAGGTCTTAGCCAGCTCTAGGAGCACTTTGCCTACCTTGGTTAGTCAGCTCATCAAGGTACAACCAAGTTTGCTCATTCTTTTTAGGGTCTTAGTCAGCTTTAGGAGTACTTTACCCACTTTTGTTAATCAGCTCATCAGGGTATAACTAAGTTTTCTTAACTTAATTTAAGGTCTTAGCCAGCTCAAGGAGCGCTTAGCCCATTTCACTTCACTTTGTCAGTTCATACGAGCATGACCAAACTTCAATTCTTCTTTTCGTCTTTCGGCCATCTCGTAAAGCGTTACCCTTCTCTTCTCAAAATCCCCAATGGATTGGACTTAGGATAGTAAGCTAACTGTAGCGCTTCCTAGCATAAAATTCATTCTTGGGACAAAAATAGTGTCTGTTTCATCTTTGTGGCAAAGTTTTGT